>PVLA01002612.1:0-258231 GCA_004027455.1 Hydrochoerus hydrochaeris | reverse complement strand
TATATATATATATATATATATATATATATATATATATATATATATAATTTTTGGGGGGGTGATTCTGGGGATTGAACTCAGGGTCTTTACACTGAGCTAAGTTTTCACCCCTTTTTTATTTTTTATTTTGCAACAGAGTTTCACTAAATTGCTAAGTTGCCCAGGCTGGCCTTGAACTTGCGGTCTTTTTCCCTCATCCTTTCAGAGCACTGGGATTACAGGCATGTGCCACAACACCTAGCTTGATCTGTTTTAAGAGGTTCACCCAGGACACTGTGTAGATGAATGAATGAGGGAGAGAATAATTGAGTGTGAGTCTAGCAAATTAGTTTTTTGAGCCGGGGATTTAGCTCAGCAGCCTGAGCGCCTACCTTGCAAGCACAAGGTCATGAATTCGATCCCCAGTACCAAAAAA
Source organism: Hydrochoerus hydrochaeris (assembly GCA_004027455.1). Lineage (NCBI taxonomy): Eukaryota > Metazoa > Chordata > Mammalia > Rodentia > Hydrochaeridae > Hydrochoerus > Hydrochoerus hydrochaeris. The sequence goes on along the minus strand of PVLA01002612.1, from coordinate 257,816 downwards.
AAAAAAAAAATTAGTTTTTTGCTGAGTAGAGCTCAGTGGCCTCTGAGAACATGGACTTGGTGGCATGACTCCCAGTGGATATCCTGACCTAGAGTTTAACATTAAGGTGGTCTCTTTTGCAGACTTGGCAGCCTGGGTGTTATGGACTACTACTTGATGGATGCTGCCTCCTTGCTGCCTGTTCTGGCTCTTGGCCTTCACCCCGGGGACACTGTGCTTGACCTGTGTGCAGCCCCTGGGGGAAAGACACTAGCATTGCTTCAGACTCTCTGTTGTGGTAAGTCAGGGCATGGATGTTTTGTACTGTTTCTCACATTTAATTTAATTTAATTATTTATTGTTTTTTGGAACCAGGGATCAAATGCACAACCTTGCACTTGCCAGGCAGGTGCTTGTGTCACTGAGCTAAATCCCTGTCTGGTATGGATGTTTTGGGCAGGGATAGCTCTTCCCACCTTGTCTAGTCACATTGAGTATGGTGAACTTTCTGGTCCCAAGGTCAGAAAGGAGGAGATAGTTCTTTTAAATTGTGTGTATTTTTATTTGCAGTTACTACCTCTCTTTCTCTGTCAGTTGGTCAAGGAACATGGCTGAAAAAGGCCTCTGAAGGCAGAGTAAAGGAAAACTCCCAATTCATCACATGACCCTTTCATCCCACTGCATGTGTTTGCTTTTTCTCTAAGATTAAATCTTACTTTCTTGGCCTGCAGCTAAATAGGAAGATCTGGTTGAAGTTCCATTTACAGGTTTATATATTTCTCTTCATCAGGCTTTATGTGCTTCAGACACACCCTGTCCTCTCTGTTGGCTGAATAAGGCTTTGTTTCTGTTAACCTTACTGTAGAATCCCCAGCCCACCAGAGCTGGCTTGTCTAAATCCTTTGAGCTTTCTAACCTCAGCTCCAGGCTGCTACCTCCAGGAAGTTTTTCCTCAGGCCAATTCAGAAATTGTGCACAGAATTTCTTCTGTGCTCCCAAGTCAAGAACATCACCCTTGCAACTGTTAACCTGTTAGCTTTACCTCAGAGCTATACTGGATGTGGATCTTTTCCTCTTCAAGATTACAAATTTCTTTCTTTCTTTCTTTTTTTTTTTGTCTTTTTGAGAAGGGTCTCTATGCAGTTCAGGCTGGCCTTGAGCTCACTTTTTAGCCCAGTCTGGTCTCGAACTCACAATGATCCTCCTGCCTCAGCCTCCTGAGTGCTGGGATTACAGGCATGTGCCACAATACCTAGTTTGATCTGTTTTAAAAGGTTTACCCAGGACACTGTGTAGATGAATGAATGAGGGAGAGAATAATTGAGTGTGAGTCTAAGAAATTAGTTTTTTGGGCCATGGATTTAGCTCAGAGTCCTAAGCACCTGCCTTGCAAGCACAAGGTCATGAATTCGATTCCCAGTACCAAAAAAAAAAAAAAAAATTAAATTAGTTTTTTGCTGAGTAGAGCTCAGTGGCCTCTGAGAACATGGACTTGGTGGCATGACTCACATGTACACATCGTACTGTCTCACTAGTGTGAGAAGCTGAAACAATATATGTATATGCATATATGTATGTGAAGATAGTTAAGATAGATATACTACTGATTTCCCTGAGTTCATTGAAAATAAAGATTTGTGCTGGTATTGTTCAGACAATTGAATGCAGATGTCTTATGCTCTGGATGAATGATTTTGGGGATGACAATGTATAATGTATGTACCATTGTTGCCCCCTGAGTGATGTGTTTTGAAATTTTCTTTTTTTCTTCTTTTTTTCCTCTTGGAAATAAAATGGATTGGGAAAAAAAAGATTATGAATTTCTAAGCTGAGTGTGGTGGTGCATGTCTATAATCTCAGCTTTTGGGAGGCTGAGGCAGGAGGATTTTCTGAAGTTTGCGGCCAGCCTGGGCTATATAGTGAGTTCCAATTCATCGTACTAGGAACTGAGACCCTGTCTCAAAAAAAAAAAAAAAAAAAAAAAGTAAAAGAAAAAAGAAAAAGATTATGAATTACTTGGGAACAGCTGAAGTATTTTTTTTTTTTCACTATGACTGGCATTGGCAAGCACTATACAACTGAGCTACAGCCCCAGTCTCAACTCTCAAGGCTTATTTATTTATCTCAGTTGGGGAGTCCTGGCCTTCTGTACTGCAAGTGCTCACTTCAGCTATCTACTGGCCAACAGCTTTCCTTAAAATGCTGTGAAACAGATTTTTTTTCACTTTGGGACCTGAGAAGTGGCACAAAGGGCTGCGATTTTCACATTCGACCTGGAGCTCGGCTAGGTTTTACTTGCCATGCACCTGAGTGAGTTGGCCCCTGAATCTTCTATTCTAGTTCTTGTCAGCCAGCTTGCAGAGTTCAAGTTAGCATGTAGCCTTTTCGTAAGTTCATGGCTGATTCAGAGAGCTATCATATTTTAGTCACAGACTTCTAGAATTCCAGAGAGAGAGGAGAAAAGATGTGAACACGCCATGAAGGAGAGCCCCACGTGGGTGCTGGGCTATGCTGATCTGCCTGAGTGCCATAGGACGCTTCCGATGGGAGATGAGGGTATGGTTACTTGGAATGGGGGAAATTTGAGCTAAGAGGAAAGAAAAGGGCAAAGGAGATAGAATTGAGTTGCTGAGTTAACTGGTAACTCAGCAACGCTCCTTCATTCCAGCTCCTCACTCAACTGATTGACTTTCTGATCCCAAGAAAACAGGATCACAGAATTTTAATGCAAGAAGGGAACTTAAAGAGTTTCCTTGTCCAGCCCTCCTACTTCATACAGGGGGAAACAACTCTGGTGAGATTATAAAACTTAAATTTTACATGGATCAGAAGTAAAGCCAGAACTGGAACCTATTTTTCTTTTCTCTTTTCCTCCTCTAGAACAGAGAATTTGATTTTTACATTGTTGGGTACCTTCAAAAACTAGGACATTTCTAGCCAGGCATGGTGACACACACCTGTAATCCCAACCACTCTGGAAAGCTGAGGCAAAACGATTGTAAACTCAGGGCCAGCCCAGTCAATTTAGCAATTTAATGAGATCTTATCTCAAAATAAAAATTTAGAAAGTATGGATATGTAGCTTAGTGCAAAGTCTGAGTTCCATAATCAGTACTAAAGAAAAAAATTGGAAAGAAAGAAAAGAAATTTCTTACAGAGACACTAAACTGGTTCATGTCACACAAGGTGTATGTATACTCTTCAGTTCCCATCTCTCCTGTTGCCTCTTGATTCAGACTGAGTGTCAGCTGTGAGATACTTCTTGAATTCCTATCTGTTGAAAAATACAAACTGAAGCTGGGTACATGCCTTTAGGAGGCTGAGACAAGAAAACTGCAAATTCAAGCCCAGGGACAATTTAGCAAGACATTGTCTCAAATAAAAATAAAAAGGGCTAGAATGTAGCTCAGGGAAAAGGCCTGGAGTTTAATCCTGAATGCTGCAAGAAAGAACAGAATGTTTCAGGAATAGTGGGTTCACCAGGAGTGGTGGCTTATGCCTGTAATCACAACACTTGGAAGGCTGAGGTAGGAGAATCGCTGCAAGTTTGAAGCCAGCCAGGGCTGCATAGTGGAGTTCAAGGCCATTCTGAATTACAAAGCAAGACTCTGTCTCAAAAAAGAAAGAAAGAAAGAAAGAAAGAAAGAAAGAAAGAAAGAAAGAAAGAAAGAAAGAAAGAATAGTGGATTTCTAGGTACAGTTAGCCTGCACCTGTAGTTTCAACTATTCAGGATGTTGAGACAGGAGGATCACTTGAGTCTAGAGATATCAATCTAACCTGATGTTATTTCAAAAAAAAAGTTGTGCACGGTGGTATACACTTGTAATTCTAGTACTTGGAAGGCAGAGGCAGGAGTATCACCTGGAGTTCAAGGTCAGCCTGAATTATATACTAAGACCTGTCTCAAAAAAACCAAAACCCAAGAAATAAAAGAACATATTTCCTTAGCAATAAATATTCATATTTGGCCTCCTTTATTTACTTAGTCTTTCTTGGCCAGCAGGTATTGGTGGATGTGCTCTATAGGTATCTGCCCTGAAAGCCTATTCTCCAGAGAGTTGATTTGGTGCCATGTACATAATAAAAATCCTATCCATGGGGTCTGCATTGATTGGCTGTGCCTGAGAATTAATGTGAGTCTCTATCAGCACCACTGCTGGAGGGATGCTTTATTGAACTATGGCTTCTATAATTTTCTTTCTTTCTTTCTTTCTTTCTTTCTTTCTTTCTTTCTTTCTTTCTTTCTTTCTTTCTTTCTTTTTCTTTCATCTGTACTGGAGATTGAATTCAGGGCCTTGTTATATGCTAGGCTAGTGTTCTATCACTGAGCTACATTCCCAGCCCTAATATTTTTATATCCACAGGCAACCTTGCTGCCAACGATCTGTCTACTTCTCGGACAGGTAGACTACAGAAAGTCCTTCAAAGCTATGTGCCTCAAGGTATCAGGGAAAGGAATCAAGTTCGAGTTACTTCCTGGGATGGAAGGAAATGGGGAGAACTGGAAGGAGACACTTATGACCGAGTGAGTAATTCTTTTTTTTTTCTTTTTTTTTGTCTTTTTGAGACAGGGTTTCACTATGTAGTTCAGGCTGGTTTTGAACTCACCCTGTAGTTCCAGGCTGGCCTTGAGCTTGAAGTGATCCTCCAGTCTCAGCCTCTGAGTGCTGGGATTATAGGCATGAACCACCATGCCCGGCCATAGTAATTCTTCAAATTTTTGTTTTGTTTTGTTTTGGTTTGTTTTGTTGAGACAGAGTCTCACTGTGTAGTTTAGGCTGGCCTTGAGCTCACTTTGTAGCCCAGGCTAGTCTCAGATATGTTGAAATTCTCCTATCTCAGCCTTTCAAGTGCTGGGATTACAAGTGTGTGCTACCATGCCCAGCCACCCCTATTTTTTACTCTTTTCTGTATTTCCATCCTTTATTTTTATGATTCAAACTGAATATTTTATTTATTTATTTATTTATTTATTTATTATTGCTTCTCAGCCTTTTGGCCAAGGTCAAGTGTTTGTTTGTTTGCTTATTTATTTATTTATTTTTTTTGAGGCAGGGTTTTGCTATGTAGTTCAGACTAGTTTTGAACTCACTATGTAACCCAGGCTGTGATCTCCTTGACTCAACCTCTTATGCTGGGAATAAAGGTGTGTACCATCATACCCAGTTGAACATTTTATTTTTATCTATTCACTAGTGCCCCCACCCACCGCCTTTTTTTTTTTGCCTTTTTGAGACAGAGTCTCACTATGCAGTTCAGACTGGCCTTGGGCTCACTTCGTAGCCCAGACTGGTCTTGAACTTGCACATGATTCTCCTGCCTCATCCTCCCAAGTGCTGGGATTACAGGAGTATGCCACCAAGCCCAGATACTGGCCCCCTTTTTTTGGTACTAGGAATCAAATTCATGACCTTGCACTTAGCAAGCAGGCACTATGCCACTGAGCTATATCCCTAGCCTCTATTTTTTACTCTTCTTTATTTTTATTTTTTTCCTTATGACTTAATCTGAATATTTTATTTTCACCTAATTCACTAATCCTTTGTTCACCTCTTATCTAATATATGATTAAATATATCTACTTTATTCTTAGTTTCAATTATTTTATAGTTTTAGGATTTTCTGATTCTTTTTTTGAATGTTTAAAAATATTGTTGAAACTTTTTCAGTCTCACTTTTCTTTCTTTTTTTCTTTTTTTGGTACTGGAGATCGAACTCACAACCTTGCGCTTGCCAAGCAGGCGCTTAGGCCACTGAGCTAAATCCCTGGCCCTAGTCTCACTTTTTAATATATTAATTGTGACTTTTTAAACACCTCTTCTGATAATTTCAGTGTTCAGTCTCTTATGAGTCTGCTTGTGCTATCAAATTTTTGTGTGTATATGTGGTGCTAAGGATTGAACCAAGGGCCTCATACATACTGAATGCATGTTCTACCACTGAGTGACACTTCTGTTACCAGGTATCTCCTTTTAAATGAGGCTTGCCTGGGGCCAGAGGTTTAGCTCAGCAGGCATAAGTGCCTGTGTGGCAAATGCAAGGTCGCAAGTCCAATCCCCGGCACAAAAAACCAAAAACAAACAAACAAAAAACAGAGGCTTGCCAAATAAATGTTACTGGGTTTTGGATTACTCACCTTTCCTTCTGGAGTTAAGATTTCAGGGTTTTCTCATCTCAAACAGAGAATTAAATGAAATGAACAAAATGCAGTGGCAAAGTTTATTAAAATAGTAAAAGTGAAGAGTAAGGGAGAGGGCTAGGGATTTAGCTCAGCGGTATAAGCGCCTGCCTGGCAAGTGCCTGAGACAAAAAGAACCAGAAATCCAACTCCAGAATGAGAGGCAAGCAAACCCAAACCTAGTAAAGTTTATTTGGTGAACCACTTTTAGAAGGAGTTACCCAATCACACTTCTGATCCACTGTTTGTCTCTCTGTCTCTGTGTCTCCTTCTCTCTCTTTTTTTATTTTTTCGAGATAGGGTTTCACTATGCAGTTCAAACTGGCCTTAACCTTATTCGGTAGCCCAGGCTGGTCTGGAATTCACAATGATCCTCCTGCCTCAGCTCCCATAGTTCCTTGAGTTAAGCTGGGATTATAGGGTTGCACCAACACATCCAGGTCTCTCTCTTTTTGAATAGTAGCAAAGTCTTATTAATGATAGAAAAAGTCTTATTAATGATAGAAATGACGTTTTGAAATATTTTTTTTTCTCTTTGAAATAAAATGGATTTGAAAGAAAAAAAAAAGAAGGAAAAACAGGCTCTACAGAGTGAGTTTGAGCCGAGTAAAAGAAATTCACCCTACAGTATACAAGAGGGAACACAGTGGCAGGAACTCAGTGTGCTCTGTTCTTTGTGTATTGCCCATGCTTCAGGCTGATGTCTGGTCTAAGCCACCCCATCAAAAACCTACTCAAGTTCTCATGAGAAATCCATGAGCATGGCTTTGGGAAATATTCTGCACATGTGTCCTGGGGTCTTTTCATACCTCCTTTCCCAGCCATTTTTAGTCACGCCCTTCCTTCCTGTCTCATTTCCCCCTAAGAGACACATATCCCCATAATTACTTATGGGGTGCTGAATGAGTAGAAGTCTCTGTCTTCTATAGCTTCTTCCAGCTGGAAGGGGGCTGTAGACCCAGTTACTGAGGACTGTGTCCTCTCCTTTTGCCTTGGAGTATTGTGGCACAACTGAAGAGAAAAACTGTTAAAAGACAATGAGAGAGCCAGGAATTTAGCTTGGTGGCACAAGCGCCTGCCTGGCAAGTGCAAGGTGGTGAGTTTGATCCCCAATACCCCCCAAAAAAAGACAATGAGAAAAAGTAACTGTTGAGCTGTCTATTCAGTGGGAGAAAGACAATAATGTTACTATTGTATTGGGGATGTAGAACCCCAGATATGATGTAGAACCCAGATATGAGGAGTGGATCAGATTTTCACAGTTCTTGTGGAGGACAAAGTATGGCAAAGAGAGAGGTTAGATAAATTGTCAAGAGCCTAAGAGTCATATTCTTAGCAAAATTACCCATACAATGGATCTAATTAAAAACAAGTGTCTCAATATATATGTGCCCATTTAAGCTGTGGTGAGTTAGGATCATTAGTGCCTATCTGCACCTGGAGTAATACTGGAGTCTTTCTAAAGAGCTGCCTCAGGTCTTCCAGAGATTGTCAGAAATAGCTTTCTTCTTAGTCCTGTGAAAATTCTAGTGACCATTTTCCATGTAGGATTTTTATAGCTTGTCACTCCTTGAGGAAGGACCAGAATGGTTTTTCAGGAACTGGGAATAAAGCTGGGGTCTTTAGGGGTTTTAGGGCTGCACTGCTCAATCAGGGCAGAACCGCTTGAGTAACAGCATCTCTTCAATTTACTCCATAGTAAAAACTTTGGTACTTTGTGTAAGGTGGTAGAGATGGAAACTTTTTTTTTTTTTCCTTGAGACAGGTTTTCCCTTTTAGTTCATACTGGGTTTGAACTCATTATTAGCTCAGGCTGGCCTTGAAACCATGGCAATCCTTCTGCCTCAGCCTCCTGAGGAAACCTGGGAGGAAACCTCTTTTTTGGAAAAAAAAAAACCCTTTAAAAATGGTAAAAATGACTCATAGTTACTTGAGTTAAGCTTTACTGGATGATCTTCTGTTTTGCTCTGGCCAGCAGGCATGTTTCTAAATTACCTGCATTTTGTTAGAAGACACAAGGAAGGGAAACAAACATGGTGGAACCATATAGCTGATCCAAAATGGGGGGCCAGGCCTATGAAGATGGTGACTCTAAGAAAGAAATGGCCATTTAGGGGGAAAGCACTGAGACTTTGAGTATAGAGTAGTCAGCTGGGGTAGGTGGCTACTCAGGCAGGCTACCAAGTTACCAACAACTATTTTTTCCCAAAAGAGTGAGAAAACTGAGCAAAGAATCATGGCAAACAGAAACGTGGGATCAAAAAGGCATACTAACCTCTAGATCACACACTTGGCACCTAAATGAGCTGTTCTGCAACTGGGCAAATGACAGGCTGTCTGGCTGTTCTTTATAGACTTGTGTCTGTGTGACTGACCAAAAATTTGAAAGAGAAAAAAGGGAAGCCGGGCGTGGTGGCTCAGGCCTGTAATCCCAGCACTTGCGAGGCTGAGGCAGGAGGATCGTTGTGAGTTCGAAACCAGCCTGGACTACAAAGTGAGCTCAAGGCCAGCCTGAACTGCATAGCAAGATCCTGTCTCAAAAAAAAAAAAAAAAAAAGACAAAAATAAAAACAAAACAAAAACTCCTACAGCTAGAAGAAAAACACAAGAGGCCATGCATCTTCCACCCCACCTAACACTCACACAGATGGAAAAGCAGGAAATAGTTCTCTGTTCCATGAGAAGAGTCTCCTGAACTTCCCACCTAGGGAGGAAAGACAAGGAAAGGGGGAAAAAAATGATAAAACTTTTGGGACGTTTTAGAGAGAAACAAAAATTGTTGCCAAAAGGGCCTTACCTGCTGCTCTTGGCTGGCTAAACCAAATATGTTACCAGGTTTTAGGGTGCTTGTCTCCTCCTGGACATTGTTTCTAGGTTCTTTCTGTCCTGAGCAAAGAATAGGTCAAGATAAACACAAATGATAGCAAAGTCTGTTAAAGGTAGGAAAAACAGGATCTGCAGAGAGTTTGGGTCAAGTAAAAGTTGGAAAAGAAGTGCACCCTATAGTGTGAGGGTGGGATGCCATGCAAGAGCAAACACAGTGGCCTCTTGGGGTTTTTGTTGTTGCTTTTTGAGACAGTCTTGCTGTGTAATACAGGCTGGCCTTGAACTCACCATGTAGCCCAGTGGCTTCAAACTGGTGGCAGCCTCCTGCCTCAGGTTCCCAGGATCCTAGATACTGAGCTTACCAGCATGTGCCACCATGCTCAGCTTCTCTTAGTGTTTGAATTTTATCTTCTGGTAAATTAGTAATTTTTAATATTGATTGCCAACACTGTATAATGAATTATAAGGATAGTTTGAGCCTGTAAATGCTGCTAGTTTAAGAAGATTTTGATTTGCTTCAGGGCAACACAACTGTAAGGCATATTCAGAATGTAAGCTGATTCAAGGTTGGTCTTTATGAAGGCTGTTCGCTTTCCAGTTTTCCTGCTTTCCTCTGTATCTAGGTTATTAAATTTCAGGGGCTGACTCAAAGCAGAAGGTGTTTGTTTACTAGCATGCTCTTTGAAGAGTTGGCTTTGGTATGGGTTTCCATTTCAGTGTCTCATTTCACATGGGAAATGCTGTTTTTCTAGGCTTTTACTTCATAGGAATTAGTTTAAAAAAAAAAACCATAAACCATTAGCTAGGTGTGGTAGCACATGTCCATAATCCCAGAAGTCTAGTAGACTGAGGAAGGAGGATAGCAGATGGCAATCCAGGCTAGGCAGTTTAGTAATTTAGCAAGACCCAATCTAAAAAAAAAAAAAAAAGGCTAGGGATGTTGCTCAGTACAAAGGCTCTGTGTTTAGTCCCCAGTGTTGTACTCAAAATAAAACAAAGCAACCCCAGAAGCCATTAACTTTAGCTTCTACATGCCTTCATGGATTTATTTCCCTTTTTTAAATTCTCTTCTGGAGGTTTTTGTAATTTTTTTTTTAATTGGTACTGGGGATTGAACTCACAGCCACATGCTTTCAAGGCAAGCGCTTGTGCTGCTGAGCTAAATCCCCAGCCCCTTTCTGTAATCTTTGAATGCTACATTTAAACATATTTTTCAAATATATTTTACCCAGCCTTGCAAAGTTTTGATGTCATAACAGTTTTCAATATATCTAATTTACTATATTAATAGAAACAAAAAGTATTAAATTCTGCTATGAGATGGTTTCTAGAATATCTCAGTGCAAACAAACAAATGTACCAAAAAACAAAGAATATTACAGTGGTCCTTCTGTGGACATCCTCATTAATTAGTATTTCATTTTTCTTGTGAAGGGAAGCCTCATCATAGTTCCATATGGCCTGAGTAGAATACGAGGTGATTGTTTTTCTTATTCTGTATGCACTGTATCTACCAAGGCAGCTGAGAACACATCAGGATGTTGAATGCTGGGTAATTTTTAATTTTAGTTAGAATTTCTGCTTAACTGAAACAGATCTTTTCCAAAGCTAATTATATTTTTTGATATATAGTTCAGGTGCTTATGCCACTGAACTAAATCCCCAGTCCTAACTATTATTATTATTGTTATTATTATTATTTTGCTACCAGGGATGGAACTCATGACCTCATGCTTACCAGGCAAGTGCTTGAGCCACTGAGCTAAATAAATCTCCAGCCCTAAAAATTTTTTCTTTAGTGCATAGTACACAGTAGGCTTTTAGTGATGCATGAGTCACTTTATATTTCTTACTTTAAAACATTTCCCTATTAGATCTGACATTGTTTTAATTTAACTTTGAATCCAAATTTTATTGTTTGATATTGTCTATAAATTGAGCATTATATCATCTATGAACTAGGTGTTTTCATCCAAGTAGATAAAAACACAGCCCTGAATCACTTTCAGTTGATATCTTTAATTTTATATTTATTTGTGTTGGTTTGGGCTTTTTGACTATTCACAAATATTGCTGAATATACTGTTTCCCGCTCATTATTTCATAGTTGTCTAACAGGCTAAAATGAGTAGCTTTGTCAGGTTCTCTGAAATGGAGGGATAGGCAGGAATACTCCAGGAACCTTCGAGGCCAAGGGTCTGAGACAGCTGTGGCCTCAGTACGAGGAAGTTTAATGCTTCACCCTTTGCCTCTGAGCAGGTGCTGGTAGATGTGCCCTGTACCACAGACCGACACTCGCTCTATGAGGAAGAGAATAACATTTTTCAGCGGTCAAGGAAGAAGGAGCGACAAATGTTGCCTATGCTGCAGGTGCAGCTACTCGCGTGAGTGATAGATTTACAAAATCTCAAGGATTTGTGCCTGAGTGCTCTAGGATTCTGGGCATTTGGGAGACTGGAGGAGTCAGAAGTTTATGCTAACACTGTTACCCATGGAAGCATCTTACAGCCGGAGATTTGCTGAAGGGGACATGTGATGGTCCTTCTCTGGAACATTAAAAACACTATTTGGTAGGACATATCAGGGTACCCCATAAAGATTTACTCATGCTGTTTTGCCCTCAGTAACAGCGATTTGCAGATTTGAAAAATAGCTATTGCCAAACTCAATGGTGTATACTTGTAATCTCTGCTACTTGCAAGAGGAAGCTATTGTTGGGAAGGAGGATCACCTAAGCCTAGGAGTTTGGGGCTGGCCTGGATTCTAGCCTGGGCAAAATAGTGAGACTGCTTCTTAAAAAAAAAGGAAAGAGCCAGGCATGATTGTGCACACCTGTAATTCCAGCACTCAGGAAGCTGGGGCAAGGAGGATCACTGTGAGTTTGAGGCCAGCCTGTACTATGTGGTGAGACTCTGTCTCAGGGGAAAAAAAAGGAAAAGCTGGGCATGGTGGTAACACTCCTATAATCAATCCCAGCACTCAGGGAAGGCTGGGGCAGGAGGATCGCCACAAGTTCAAGGCCATCCTGGACTACAATGGGAGACCCTGTCTTAAAACACAAAACAAAGAAAGAAAAAGAAAGGAGGGCAGTAGGGAAAGAGGAAGAGAAAGGAAAAGAAAATGAACTACTGAGGACTGAAGTAAAGAGTCACAGTATCACTAGCTTTAGGTTATATTCCATAACCAGAGTCAGGATACAAAAGAAGCCTTCTTAGATTAGGAGAGTTCATAGAATAATATTGGATTGCTCTTTGCCTTGAGAATAAGTTTCAGGCAGTGTCATTATAGAAGGGACTTAAAGGGCTATCTAATTCAGCTACACATTGTGTAGTAGACTACCCTAGCTTTGTTTTTAACTCTTTGGTTGCTTCTACAGCTGGGAAGCTCACTGGTCATTACTTGTTTCTGTTTCTATTTTCAGGGCTGGAATTCTTGCCACAAGACCAGGAGGTCATGTTGTTTATTCCACCTGCTCACTCTCACACTTACAGAATGAGTATGTGGTGCAAGGCACCATCGAGCTTCTGGCCAACCAGTACAGCATCAGGGTTCAGGTGGAAGACCTGTCTCACTTCCGAAAGCATTTTATGGACACATTTTGTTTCTTTCAGTCCTGCCAGGTTGGCGAACTGGTATTGCCAAACCTGATGGCCAATTTTGGGCCTATGTACTTCTGCAAATTGCATAGGTTAACATAGCATTACCCTGTTTCTGAAGTAGAAAGACAAAGGGTATATTCTGTTGGAGGTACCAGAAACCAAGACCATTGGCAGTTATACAGTCTGGGTGCTGCCTCCAATTTCTTCCAGTTTTTCTGAAGACAGTTTTAAGCAGTAGGAAGTAGGAGTTTGTATGTTCTGATGTCCAGTTGTGGAGCATCAGCAGCAGGTTTCTAACTCACTTATGCCTCCACCCCATCTCCACAACTGTGCTAAAGTTTCCTGCCCCTTTTGAGGATTAGAAAGGGGAACCGGTGAGCTGTAAACTTGGGAAGAAGCAGTTAGTCAATAAAATCGTTGAAGCTCCCTAGATCTGGGGCTATTGTTGGGAACTTCATGTCAGTCCAGTTACTGTTATAGTTCTGTTTGTTCCCAGCTGCAGCTGCAGCTCTAAAGTGCCTAACCCCAGGACCTCAGCCTGGTTACAGGCAACTGGTTATAGATCCCCTCTAATGCTTGAGTTAAGTTCCACTTGGTTAGTTGACAGACCCAGCAGGCCTCCCTAGCTTCCCCATGTGGGTCATGATCTAAACTGAGGAGCAAGTGACTAAATATTTTAAGCTGATGCATAACGTCTTGCTTATTGACAAAATTCTGCTGTGCTGAATAATTCTGGCTATTCCTTGTGCTGTCAGTGGCACTGCTGTGTGGCTGGAGAAGCTGCTTGTGCTATAGGAATGTCATACTCTTTTGTGGGTTTCTTCCTTTGTTTCTTCATCTAGCAGCCATCATTCCATAAGCTCCTGTAGGACAAGGAGCTGTTAGAGCATTTGAGAACTCACCTCCTTTTGCATTTGTACCTAGGAATCTTCTAGTGTTTTGTGGTACTAGAGATTGAACCAGGGCCTTGTGCAGCTTTAGTGCTTGTTTCTAATCTGTGGCCTGTCACTTGACCCACTTTAAATCCCTCAACACTCTTCCCAGCATCACTGGGCTTTACTTACACAATTTGTGTCTGAGGGCAATGTTACATAATTTACTGACTGTGTGATGGTTATGTAGTTATGTTTTGGTAGCATTAGCCCAAAGAAGATAACCTTTATGGCACATATATTAAAACCTGCCTACAGTCATTGAGTGTGGTGGCACATGCCTATAATCCCAGAATTTGGGAGGCTGAAGCAGAAGTATCACCCTGGGTTCAAAGCCAGCCTGGGCTACATAGTGATTTCAAGGCCAGTCTGAACTACATTGCAAGCCCTGTATCAAAAACAGAACAAAACAAAACAAAGCTGGCTTATGGTCGTTGTGGATTTTGTTTTTTATTAAAATTTTTTTTCCTGAAAAAACCCTGTGCAGACAGTGGTATATAATTTTAGGATTTCTGAATGTTTCTTAGTACTTCTCACTTTTCTTATCCCTTTCCTTCTCCTTTTTCTATGCCTTTTTCCTTTATGCCTTTCCTGTTAATTCTTTTTTTTGATACTGGAATCAAGCTTAGGACTTTGCACTTGCTAGGCAGGCATTGTGCCACTGAGCTGTATGTCTAGCCCTCTCCTGCTAATTCTTACTTGGCTCCTAAAGTGTCAATTAAGAAGATCTTTAGCTAAAGTTAAACCTTATTTTTTTCTTAGGATTTGCATTGTAGCTGAGAGCTTGGATGGCCTTCTAGACTCTAGATCAAGTGAAGGTAGAAAGACCTAGGGAGTTTACTGGTACTCTGAGTAGGACCCTAACCAGCCTCTATGCATATGGTCCCTTCCTGTTTTTTATTTTTTTATTTTTATTGTCTTTTTGAGACAGGGTCTCACTATGCAGTTCAGACTGCCCTTGAGCTCACTTTGTAGCCCAGGCTGTCTCCAACTCACAACAATCTTCCTGCCTCAGCCTCCCGAGTGCTGGGATTATAGGCATGAGCCACCACACCCGGCATTCCTGTTGTTTATTTATTAATTAATTTGGGTTTTTTGAGACAGGTCTTACTAAGTAGTTCAAGTTGGTCTTGAACTCATTGTGTAACCCAGGCTGGCCTCAAATTCTCAGCAATTCTCCTGCCTCAGCCCTGAGTACTGGGATTATTGCTGTGTGCCACCACCTCCAAACCTGCCTGCTATTTATTCTGTACACAGTATTTTCTAAGGCTGAGAGGACTCTGCCATATGGGTTTCTGCCCTTAGCCTCTTGGATATCCAGCCTAATACTGATTGAATTCTAAAGAGTACTAATTGAAAAGGAAGCAATTTCCTACCCCTGGAGTCACAGACTAATTGCGGACAGACAGACTCTTATTAAAAAAAAAGAAAAGAAGATAACTACTTTGAAAAATAATTTGTCTCCTATAATTGAGTAGTTACCTACCCTGTATCCCAGTTATTCTAATACTAGGGATAAATC
This sequence comes from Hydrochoerus hydrochaeris, assembly GCA_004027455.1. Classification (NCBI taxonomy): domain Eukaryota; kingdom Metazoa; phylum Chordata; class Mammalia; order Rodentia; family Hydrochaeridae; genus Hydrochoerus; species Hydrochoerus hydrochaeris. The sequence goes on along the minus strand of PVLA01002612.1, from coordinate 242,779 downwards.
CTAGAGAAACTAATGTGTGTACACCTAGACACATGTAAAGAATGTTTATAGCAGCCTTTTTCACAGAAGCAGAAAAGTCCAGAAACAATCCAAACGCTCATGAGCCAGAGAATGGTTGAATACACTTGAGTATTCATATAGTGGAATATTACACAATTGTCTAAACAAATGAACTATACTGATGCATAGTAATATGGATGAATTTTAGCAATAAAATATTAAGTGAGCTAGGCATGGTGAGGCGCACCTGTAGTCTTAGTACTTGGGAGACAGAGGTAGGAGGATCACTGTGAGTTTAAGGCCTGCCTTTTTTTTGAGATAGGGTCTCACTGTGTAGCCTAGACTGGCCTCAAACTTGAAGCAGTCCTCCTGCCTCAGTCCCCTGAGTTCTGGGATTGTGGGCATGTACCATGATACCCAGCTATCACCATGTTCTTTTTGTTTGTTTGGGTTTTGTCGGTACTGGGGGTTGAACTCACAATCTTGTGCTTGCCAGGCAGATGCTTAAGCCTCTGAGCTAAACGCCCAGCCCTCACCATGTTCTTTTTGAAAGAAAACTTTTGTTATTATATACTGTGTAATCCATCAGTTTTATCGTCATTTTGTTTTGAGGGTACTGGAGAGTGAACTTATGGCCTTGCATTGATCTCTATCCCTTAGCCATTTTTATTTTGAGTCAGGTTCTCACTAAATTGCCTAGGATGGGCTTAATCTTATGATCTTACTGCCTCAGCCTCCCAGAATAATGGAATTTTAGGTGTCTGCCACCATGCCTGACTTCAGTTTTAAATATGCTGTTTATTGAAGTTCTGTTTGTTTATTTTTTTGGTCCGTGCTAGAGAATAAATGTAGGATTTTGTATACCCTTTTGTATAAGCAAGCACTCTAGCACTAAGCTACATTCCCACTCTGTTTAATGAATTTTACTAATTATATATAATAGTGTACCCATGATCACCATCAAGATGTAGAAGCTAATTTCATTTCCTTTGTGTTTCTTTGCACTTACTCCCTTCTATTCCAGATCCCAGGTAATCACTGGTTTTCTGTCACTATATTTTGCCTTTTCTAGAATTTCACATTGTAGAAAATAAGTTGATTTACAACTGCATTGCCAAAACTTCCTATTTATCTTTGGGATACCTGGATGCCTAGTTTTTCACTTTTGGACAAAATAAGGGTATTGGGATTTATGTCTGTTTAGAGTCTGACAATTCTCTAGTAACCTCCAGGATCACTTTCCTTAATGATAGTTTGCAACTGGTCTAGCTGCTTATGAGTGTCTGGCTTGATTTCATGGTCAAGAATAGCATGAAAACCTTCCTGGGAACTTCAGATTTGAGTTTTTCTCAAAACTAGGATTCTTCACACAGGTCACAATGATTCAGCCAAAGACCCCTTTGTTGTTTTTTATCCTCACAAAACCCTAGGAGATACTCCTTTTTAGCCCCATTTTAATAAGGGAAGAAGATTAGAGCACTTAGTCTTGGCTAAGTAATTTCTTCTACCCTATGAATCCAGCTGGAGGGCATCTTGGACCTTCCATCCTGGGGACAACAGTCAGATGGCCCCAACTGTGCGAATAACTTCCATCAAGACCAGTCTAAATTGCTGACCCCAAAACTTTGGGCACATAAAATGGTGACTGTTGTAAGCCACTCAGTTTTGAGGACAAATCAGTCTAATGAAATTATTAGCATTTATCAGTCAGTACTGTAACTGACATGTTAAGGACTGGTAGTGAACTAGAGATAGAGCGCATGCTTGACATACATGAGGTCTTTGGTTCCATTCCTAATATCACCAAAGGCAAGCCCCTAATCTGACAGCAGTGTTGATCTGTTTATAAAGCTTGTTCTTAGTGTTGCCCCCCACCCCCACTTCTCCCTTTCCTCTCAGACTCCATGACGCTTTCAGGTATAACCTGACGGATCCTCTGAGGTAGGTCACATTGTCTTCTTTGTCTTGCACCCTTTTCCTTCTGTCCTTGTTCAGAGAGTAAATCTTTACCTCCAAAAATCCTTTCCAGATTGTGTAAAGCACACTGAGCTGTTCCATCCTCTATATAAATTATGAGTATAGCACATCCCGTCATTGCTTTTTCTCCTTTACCCTATTCCCAGACTAGGAATTGTTCAGGGCAAGAAGCTAGTGTTTATCTTTGATGCTCTAGGCCTCAAGCATCAATACGTGTGTTTTATATTATGTAATCAGTACATAGTTGAATGTCTTTTATGTGCTAGGCCTAATCCTAGATATTAGTGTGATCATGGGATGGCCAAACTAGAGGGCAAGATAATTGCAAATAGATTATAATTATAAATAAAAGTAATTACAGTTAATTTCAAGTAGGTTACAACTGAGCAAAGTCCTGAGAAAAGAGTAGAGTGTATATGGCTGGGGCACTTTGTGACAGAAAAGTTAAAAATCAACAGTCTGATGCTCTGTTAAGGCAAGATGTGCTCACACAGCCCACCACATAATTAGACCATTCAACTCAGCCTTGAGTGACCATGTCACCTGCAACTTAGAGATAATCCAACCTGATTCATTCTAACTGCATCCCTCTGGACTGCATGTACCGCCTGACATATAAATGTATTCTATTTTCAAGAACTATCCAAGATAAACTAGTCAAGGACATGCTTAGTTCCAAACCGCCTCCTCAGCCCCAGCCCTCCCTATTTTCTCTTGCCTTATGGTAAACAACCCTTTTAACTTGCCTTGAACAAACCTGCCTGACAACATACAACTAGATCCATTTAACCAATTATGTGTTAACCCACTTTCAGCTTTTGTACTTCCTTCTTGCAAAATGTATGTAAGTTTCTTTTTTACTCAGTCAGAGCTGGTGATTCAAACTTGGTCCCTCAGCCCACTAGTGTAATAAATAGTTGCCTTGCAACTTCTGGGTGTCTTCCATTTGGTTTGACATCAGATTTCTGCAACAATTTAACCTGCCCTGGAAGAAGAAAATTTTATTTTATTGGTACTGGGGATCAAACTCATAACCTTGTATTTGCCAGGCAGGTGCTTGTGCTACTGAGCTGGCCCCTGAGGAAGAAAATTTTAAACCTGAAGATGCAAAGGAATCAAATTAGGTAGTGGAGAGGGTGTAGGGTGCTCTGGCAGAGGGAGCAGGTTGTGTGAATGGGAAGCTCCTAAGGCAGGTGTGCATTCCTGGATCTGGGCAAGGACCAGAAGACTACAACAAAGAGAGGTGGCAATGGTGAAATTCGAAGATGGATAAGCCAACTATGTGAGAACTTATAGACTGCATAAAAAGAATGAGTATTTAGAATAAATTGGAAGGCAGTGCAAGAATTTTAAGCTGGAAAGTGAACTGATCAGGTTCCATGGGCCTCTCATTGGAATATGATTATCATCAGCATTTGTTGAATGAGGAAATGATATAACTGCCTCAACAAAAAATGCTTCTGAAGGTCAGTTCACTCCTTAAGGTCACTCTTCACCTTAGAGAGCTGCTAAACTTAAAGTTTTCAAACCATATTTTGAAGTAATGTTTTAGGAGGCATATTGGCAAACTTAATTATAGCCTGAGGAGGGTGAGTAGGATGGAGAGGAAACAGGTTCGCAAGCTGGCAGAAGACCTGGGGACTTGTCAGTGTTACACATGAAAAGGGCAGACTTAGGAAAGAGATGCTGTTTCCAAATAGAACTGTTTTTGTTTTGAGAAAGGATCTTACTATGTTGCACAGGCTGATCTTAGAGCTGGCAATCTTCCTGCCTTAAAATACATCTGAATGTTGGGAGATAGGCATACACTATCATGCCTGATAAGGTGATAAGAGTTTTTGAGATTGGGAGAGAAGATGTGTTTTGAATGTCAAGTGGGGCCTGGAGAAGGCCATTGTAGTGAGTCAGATTGCAGTTTGTCTTTTCTTTCCACCTCACCTCTTTTTTTTTTTTTTTTATAGACAGGGTCTCACTATGTAGTTCAGTCTCTCAATGTAGTTCAGGCTGGCCTTAAACTCACTATGGTCTCAAACTCATGGTGACCCTCTTGCCTCAGCCTCCTAAGTGCTGGGCATGAGCCACCATGCCCAGCATAAATTTTTTTTAAAGAGCTGCATTGCAGCTCAATGCTAAGGCCCTGTGTTTAATCCCTAGGACTGGGGGAAGGAGATGAGAAAGGAGTATTATGAAAAACTTTTTGCCAATTACTATGGCCTCAGCGTGTTCCCCCACCTACCCAAGGGCATATGGGGGAAACAATCGCCTCAATGCAGCAGTCATGGGAAATGGAGCCTAATGAGAAGCATTAGGGTCCCAAGGGCCCCACCCTTATGAATGGATCAGTACTTAAAAAAAGGACTCGAAAGGTTCAAGTTTGAAATCTTGCTTTCTCTGACAATAAAAACTGACTGACTGGCGGGATGTGGTTTATGTCCATAATCCCAGCATTTGGGAGGCTGGGGTTTATGTCCATAATCCCAGCACTTGGGAGGCTGTGAGTTCAAGGCCAGCCTGGGCTAAAAAGTGAGTTTAAGTTCAGCCTGAACTGCATAGCGAAACCAAGATGAGCAAAAACAAAAACAAAAATGACTCAAGATGCAATAGAATATTTATCTTTGGTACTGAGAATTGAACTGAGGACCTTGCACTTGCCAGGCAGGAGCTTGTGCTGCTGAATTAGATCGCTGGCCTGTAGTAGAATATTTTATAACACCTACTACTGAGATAATAAATTAGATGAGCATTTTAAGTTGGATGTGTTGACACATGCCTGTAATCTCAGCACTCTGGGAGATTGAGGCAGGAGGGTTGAATGTTCAAGCCCAACCTGAGCAATTAAAGGATTTAGACCCTCATAAAAAGGAGGGTGGAGTGGAGATGTAGCTCAGTGGGAAAAGGCCTGGGTTCAATTCCCACTAATACACACACACACACACACACAGAGTCACCTTCAAAAGGAGATAGAGGGTTAGGAGAATAGCTCAGTGGCAGAGGATGTGCTTGGCATGCATGGGCCAGGATTTGCTCCCCAACACTGCAAAAAGAAAGGAGCCGTAAGGTGGGAGGGTCACCTTGAGTTGAAAGCTCGAATTACATAGTGAATTCAAGCCCAGCCTGAACTACACAGCATCACCCCCCACTCCCAAAAAAGAGAAAGGAACCAATGCTGTTGTATGTCTGTAATCCCAGCACTTGATACTTTTTAAATTGGTACCAGGGATTGAACTCATGACTGCGTGCTTGCAAGGCAGGTGCTTATGCCACTGAGCTAAATCCCCAGCCCTTAGTCACAGCACTTGAGAAGCTGAAGCTGGATGGGTCCCAAATTCAATGAAACTTGGATTATGTAACAAATTCAAGGCCATTCTGGACTATATAGTAAAACTATCTTAAAAAAAAAAAAAGATGGGTAGAGAGGAAGGGAGGGAAGAGAAAAGGAAGGGAGGGTAGAAAGATCAGTGTGTATTACACACAGTAAAGGTAAATATTATTGGACTATACACATGCTCGACAAGTGTTCTACTGAGTTGTAGCTCAGTGTAGCTCGGTGTAGTGCTGTACCCCTGCCCATGAGGAAGTACTATTTTTTGAAGCATTTACTTCAGTGTATATATAGTGTTAGTTTTACATTACTGTAATAAATACTGAGATAAATGAATTGAAGAAGAGGGAAGGTTTATTTTGGAGGTTTTAGTCCATAGCCAGTTGGCCCTATTAATTTGGGCTTGTGAGATAGCACGTCATGGGAATATATGGTGGAGCAGACTCTTGCAGGACTTCAAAATGAGGAAGAGGTTGTCCCCAAGGTCCTGTGACTCCCTTCACAGGCATGACCCCAGTGACCAAAGACTACCCATAGGCCACACATCCTAAAAGTTTTTGTCACCTCTTAAAATGCCATGCTGGACACCAAGCCACATGGGCTTTTGGGGAACATTCCAGATCCAAAATATAGCATGTGTGTACATACATGCTTATTAGGCCTTAATTCAAAATATATTCTTACTGTGAATTGTGGTATTAATAAAAAGTATAAAAGCTACTTTAAAAAATACATTCAGTAAAACTGTATATGATAGCACACACCAGTAATCCCAGCACTCGGGAGGCTGAGGCAGGATTGCCTAAAGTTTGAGGTCAGCCTGGGATACATTGTAGGGTTTTCTTTGGGGCGGGGGTGAGATAGGTTCTTGTTATGTAATTCACTCACTATATAGCCCAGGCTGTCCTTGAATGCATTGCAATCCTGCTGCAGCCTCTCAATTGCTAGGGTTACAGATGTGTACCTCCACACAAAACTACCTAGTTTGAAACCAGTCTGAGCTACATAGTAAGACCTTGACTGAAGCCCAAAAAACTAATTACAATGGTCTGAAAAGAAATGAGAGCCCTATTTACTAAGTATGCTGAGCAGCTATTTGCATGGGTCCCAGAGGCCATTGCTACCTAGTATTCAGCTTCTGTGTAGTGCGTTCCCCATGAATGGGGCTGAACCTGGTGACTTGCTTCTATAAACACTATAACAAGTGATGGGCCAGCACTTCTGTGATGAGGTTGGGAGACTGTGTCTTCTAGCTTCCTTACTGAGATTTTCTTTCTGGCTGTGTGCTTGCCCTGGTGAAGCTCCTTGCAAAGATTTGAGTGGGCCTCCAGCTAACATCAAGGAATTTAGGCCCTGAGTCCCAAAACCCTCAAGGAACTGAATCATACCAACAGCTGTGTGAGGTTGGAAAAGGGAATCTTTCTCCAGTTGTACCCTGAGATAACTAATTACAGCCCTGGTTGACATCTTTCATATTTTATCAGTTTATTGCTTCATTTTTTAAGTTAATTGAGATGAATAAACTTTAAATTTACAAACTAAGTAGTTTATTAAGCAATATAAATTCTTTGTTTATCTCAAAATGTAATACTAATAATAGTGTAATAAATGGAATATGGTGGCACATGCTTGTAATCCCAGCACTCAGGAGGCAAAAGCAGGAGGATCACCATGAGTTCAAGGCCATCTGGCCTACAAAGTGAGTTCAAGACCAGGCTGAAGTGCATAGTGAAGCCCTGTCTCAAAAAGGCAAAAAAAAAAAAAAAAGTAGTACTAATTCCATAGAAAACAATTTTTAGTGCACAGACGTAGGAAGTAAACAAGACCTGTATCAGCACCAAACATTCAGCACAGATTCAATCTCTAGATTCCAAGAAGTGACGTTATTTTTAACATTTGGTATAGCCTCACGAAATAACATTAATCTAAATAAATCACTTTCTTAAGACATCCTGTCAAGCCCTTTTGTAGTTTTTTTTTTTTTTTTTTTTTTTTTGGTACCAGGGATTGAACTCACAACCACACACTTGCAAGGCAGGTGCTTATGCCACTGAGCTAAATCCCCAGCCCCAGCAGTCTTACTATGGTGATCTTCCTGCCTTAGCCTCCCAACTGCTGAGATTACAAGTGTTGCATCTGGCATACACACCGCTGCTCTGCAGCCTACCAGGATTCTAAACTCAGCAACAATAATGAATTAAAGGAATGAAGTTTAAAAGGGAAGACACATTTGTGGGAAGGAAAAATCAAAAGACAGCTGCCCTGTGAGAGGTGGGTAGGGGGTCTAAATACAGATGCCAATGGGGCTTTTTGTGTCCAGCTTCCTTTTATCAAGTGATAAGGATTCTTTCCTCTGGAGCTTGTCACAACCTGATTAGCTGTCTGAGGGTAGGTCACAGACCCCAAGATCCTAACCTGGGCACCATTGCCTACATGCATATTCCTAGGTGGGCTTTGTTTGATTTCTCCCTACCCATTTGTCTTTGTTGGGACTATCTCTGGGGCTTATAGGAGGAAGTCAAGTTAATGATTAAGGGATGTGTGTGTGTCTAGTGCAGTAATATAGTGACCTTAGAGCCCAACAATGGAAAAAATTATATATGTAGGTGTATTTTTATGTACTAAATTTCATAAATAATAAGTGATGGTTTCTTTTTAATGGTCACCTTTATTTTCTTTGCATTTTGTTGGAGGGGTAAGAGGTGGTTGAATTAGTAAAGACACCTGGCTTCCTCCGGTTGTTTATCAGCTCTCTTCTTTATCCTTTTAATTGCCCCATCTAGCAAAGTTTTAACTCTTTCTAGTTAAGACTAGCCAGAAAATCTAATGAGGTCTTTATTTTACTCTTTCCCTGCCTACAGACTTCTTTCCCCTGTATAGGCCTCTGCCACCACTCATAGGTTTTTTGTTTGTTTGTTTGTTTGTTTGTTTGTTTGTTTGTTTGAGACAGGGTCTCACTATGTAGTCCAGGATGGTCTTGAACCCACTCTATAGCCCAGGCTTGCCTGAAATTCATAGTAATATTTTGTCTCAGCTCCTGGGATTACAGCTGTGCATCACTGTGCCCAGCTCTATTTTCCCAGCATTTGTTTTAGCTTAACAGCATGCAGGCTATTTATCAATACTTCAGATTTTTCTTTTAAAATTTTAAATATAAAGAATGATTTCTAAAAATAAAGTGTATAATTTGGATATGTCCTAAGCAAAAGTTTTAATCTCTTAACAGCTAAAATACAAGTTAGAAAGTTTGCTGACAGTTTGTGTCAGATGTAAGTTGCCTCTCTATGCAGTCCTGACTCTCAGAGGTGGAGGCTTTAGAAATACAAGAAACAGGGATTCCATCAGACCTTTTTCATTTTGGGGGATCAAATCTAGGTTCTTGTACATGTCAGGCAAGTGGTCTATCACTGAGTTTCACCTCCAGCTCCTAACTGACATCTTGATTGCTGCCTAGTGAAAGACTAAGCAAATAACCCTATTATGCCAGGCCCAAATTCCCATTCTACCACTATTGTGAGATAGTAAGTGGTCTCTCTTGTTTTAAGCTGCTAAGTTTTGGGTAATTTATTACACAACAATAGGAAAACAGTGTGCTGAGGTATTATATTCTGATGATTTTTAGTCTTTAGAAGTTGGAGTAGACATTGTGGGTTTAACAACCAATAGTCTGGTTGAAAAGTAGCATACCCTTTACCCCAGGGTGGGCTCTGACTGGTCTAATCCTATTGAGGTAAATCCATCCTGATAGCCACAGTGATTGATTCATGAGATCAGAGAAAAACTCAGAACTTCTGTTCAAGGGTTGTGAGAAGTTATGCTTTCTCCTGGATAAGGAGGAGGAAGCATGTGTGAAGCACTGCTGCTTGGCAGCCATGAGGCAAACCAGCCAGAGGGTGAAGCTGAGGTACCTGAAGGAAGGCAAAAACCAAGATTACTGCAGAGGATCATTGCCAGTGCTCTGATCAAAGTCAAAGCTCATTTTCATTGTGATCTTTTCAATTTTTGCCAGTTATCTTTATTGTTTAAGCCATTTTGGGTTGGATTTTTTGTTACTTAACCCTGAAAGCAAGTTAATTGATAGGGAAGTATTGGTGTATGACCCAAAATTCAATTTTCTTCAAAGAATGGGGAAGAAGAATGGGGGGGCCATACTTATAATCCCATCACTCAGGAAGTTGAGGCAGGAGGATTGCTGCAAGTTTGAGGCCAGCTTGTGCTGCAAGTGGTTCAAGAGCAGCCTGAACCATATAGCAGGACCCTGTTTTAAAAACCAAAAATATTGCTCTCTCATCTAGGTATTATGGTGCACACCTAAAATCCCAGAACACTAGGATGCTGAAGCAGGAATATTGCAAGTTTGACCCCAGCATGGGAAGTTTAGCAAATTTAGTAAGACTCTTGTCTCAAAAATTTAAGAACTGCAGAAGTAGCAGTGTAAAGGCCCTGGGTTCAATCCCAATGTTATGGCTCCTATCTAGATGTCACCTCAAAGTCTCATGCACTCATAGGCCAGGTTTTTTGAAATTAGCTGAATCTAGAGTTTGTGATACTAGAACTAAGAGTGTGTAGAACTAAATTAGTCTTCTGATTGGTTTAGTATAGTTCTGAGTGTGAGTAATGGAAAGGCCCATCCCATGTGTATGTGGTACCAACCAAAATGCTGGCAGTCTGGATGGAATAAGAAGGAAATGGAGGCTACTGCTAGTTGCCTCCTGTCTGCTCTGCTGTGGACTGTTTCTCCCCTGCAATGCCCCTCTTCCATGCCACCCTGTATTAGAACCAGCTGACATTGAACTGAAACCTTTACAGACTGTGAACTGAAATAAACCTTTCCTCCTTTAATTTTGGGTGCCAGGTGGCAAGGTTTCACATTGGACAAGTCGTTATGTCCATCTGCATTAAACTGCAAGACAAGGAACATGTGATCAAGGCCTTACACAGGGCCAAGTTCAAGTTCCCTGGCCACTGGAAGATCCACATCTCAAAGAAGGGTCTTTACCAGGTTTAACGCGGATGAGTTTGAAGTCAGGGTGTCAGAGAGCCTTATGCCCGATAGCTGTAGGGTAAAATACATCCTGAATCATGGTCCCCTGGACAAGTTGGGGCCTTGCACTCCTGAAGGCTTTTACTGTGCTGTCCCTTCCTTCAAATCAAGTTCACCAAATCTTCTCTCCACCTAGAAAAAAAAAAGTCCCTTGAAATGACTGGGAGTACAGTACAAATTGAGTCAGTGACCTAGATGATTTTGAGACAAGGATATAACTGACGGTATATGCATCTTAATGGGATATTGAACAAGTGACCTCCAAGGTCTCTTAAGAACTGACACCAGCTAAAACTCATTGATTGAGGTCTTATATGGGGTTCTAGGCACTTCACAAGATAGACAGGAGGAATGCAGGTTGCCCGCAGTGCTGAGGATGGCATAGTGACCTTGGGGCTGCTGCCATATTCTGATTCTCAGGTGTCAGCTGCTGCTGAGAAGCTGTCCAATGATGTCTAATGCTGCAGGTTGAGGGCAGCAGGAAGGAACCAAAGATGCACCGTCCCAAGCCTTTGGAGCCAGCTGTTTGGTCTACACTGGTACCTTTCTGCATCTGCCCTTCCTTTCTCCTCCTCCAACTAAGCCAGAAAAGCTTCTCGAGTGAACCTCTGCTTGACTTCATTCATTTTACAACCCTGCAGGGTATGTGTATCTGTGTATGTACAAATATGGCTGCATTGAGTTTTCCCCAGTGACAAAATCAGAAGAGGTCAGCCTGATGATCTCGAGTTTGGGGTTTTTTTTTTTATTTTTGCAGTGCTGGGAATTGAATTCAAGGCTTCAGGAGTGCAGGACAAGCACTCTGTCACTGAGCTGCACCTCTATCCTTGAGAAGGCTGTTTGGCTGTGTCTACCCTCCTCTTTTAAAGGAAGAAGAAACTCTCTGCTTTGGGAGACCTTGCTGTTGATATAGGGGCTTGTGGGCTGCAGCACTTAACACATATAGCTTGGACCTTCTCCAAGACTCCCGAGGGGAGTGTGCTGGCTTCCTCTAGTGTCTTTGTTGACTTCTCTTTTTTTTTGTCTTGCCTTTACTTCCAATTTAAGATTGCTTACTTTTAATCTTTGAGGAATTTAATTTTTTCCAATTATTTCTTTTAAAAATACATGTTTCTGTTACTCTATTTATTTAGGTATGAGGAATCAAACTCATGACTTCACGTTTGCCAGGCAGAACCATACCACTGAGCTATATCCCTGGCCCCTTTCTGTTATTTTAATGGCAATAGTTAATATCTGTGCTTCGCCTGCCACTTGAAACCTGAGGCCTGTGAACACCATTTTGAGGATGAGTAAAAGTTTGCAAGGCAGTAATGTATTGCTGAGTGGGAATGGTTGAAGAATACGGAGAAACATCAGGCATTAGAGGTCAATAGAATAGTGTGTTTAAGGGTACAGAATAATACTAGAGCCTAAAATATTTGAAGAAGGCTGAAAAATGTGTCAGGGCCTTCCTTCATACTTGTGCTCATTCCAGCAGTCTCTCAGAGCCACAGGGACTGAACAAGAGATGTATATTCCTCCAACTCTTAGAACCAGATGTGGGCATTTGCCAGAGCTGTGGGCTGTGTCTCTTGGATGTCCCTGTTTGTGAAGAACATTGCCAGCGTGTTGTGGCTAGCTTGAGCGGAATCCTTAGAGCCTACAGCCTGCAGACTTGGCAGCTGAATATCCAGACTGTCAGTGTAATGACAGCAGAGTCACTGAAGACAGCTCCTCCAAAGCCTCTGTTTAACCTTCCTCAAGAAAGGCAGGAATCACACAGATCCCAGGGCTAAAGAGCTAGGTACAAAAGGCCAAGTGAGAGGCAGGAGACCTCTTGGGGTCCTTTTGAGTTGTACTGAATTTCAGCGTCAGGCAACCTTGGAACCTGTAGGGGGGATCCTGGGATGGGAGACAGGGATCACAGTCCCCTGAAGGGATGCTATGTAGGGAAGATTTATTTTAGAAGACACAAACAGACGTTGCATCTCTGTTCAACGTTTTCTGTTCAACATTTTGAATGTCCCTCAAAGAATACAAATTTGCTTTATAAAAGTCATTTCATTTTGCAGAATAATTCCTGAGATGAGTTCAGATAACATGAATTTATATTAGGGCTTGATTTACTCACAGCCTATGAAGAATATGTTCTTTGTGAAATACACCATGAATATGTGATAATATCTCAAAAGTGATTTTTTGCATGTCTGGTTTTCAGAAACTTGTTAGCCACCCACAGGATGTTTCCTATGCTGTTTTAGATAGAAGAATTTATGGCAGGGCACAAAATCTGACTCAACACTCAAACTGATTTCATCAGATCAAAATGAAAAACATGTAGCTCTCATGATCAAAACAGAAGTGTTTCTCTAATAAAATTGTCATTGCCCTGACTCATTTTTAGTTATACCATTCTATTTTATGTAATGATCTAGCCCTTGCTACATGCCAGACACTAGTCTAAGCATTTTACTAACATGAACTCATTTTTTTTTCATGGCACCCAAAGAAGTAATACAAAATATTCCCATCTTACAGCTGAGGAAGCCAAGAAACAGAGGGTAAAATAACCCTACCATTTCAAATAAATTATAGAAGGAAGCAAATGTAACATTTTATGTACATGGAAAGAGGGCTTGGATTAAAACAAGTTGAGGAAAACATTTAAGGTGTAGCTTGTAGCTCTCCAGGCTATTGACTGTGAACCTCAATTAACAATCATGGAGCCTTGTCTGTGTCCATGGCAAACACAGAGGCAGTAGGGATTGAGTCTTGAGGATACAAGTTTGACTCACAGTTGAGCTTCCCATTGGCTATGTAGTGTTGAACAAGTCACTGGTTATCTGTGGGTCTCAGTCACTCATTTGAGAGATTGGTAGGAACTGTTAGTTATTAGATCACTTAGCTATTGCTTCATAATAAATCAACTCTAAAATTAGTTGTTAAACAACAATTCTGGTCAGGTGTGGTGGCACACAGTTCAAGATCAGACTGAACTACTACATAGTGAGACTCTGTCTCGAAAAAAGAAACAAAAACAACCATTATTTATTCTCTCTTTCTCTCCCTCTCTCCCTCTCCTTGTCTCAACACGTGTATCTACATAGTCAGATGGCTCTGCTCAGCTGGGTCTCTTATGTGGGTAAGGGACTGAGTAGAGGTAACTGAGTAGGTAGCCTCTAGCCCACAGGGCTTCTCATCTACTGGCAACTGACCTGGGCTTGGAAGGTTCCAGGAGAGAGAGATAAAGAAATAAGAACTCGCTAAGAACTAGCATGGTCTTCCTCCTGTTGCTCTCTCTTAGTTAAAGTAAGTGATAAATGTTTTAGTAGTGGAGAAATAGAATCTTCTTCTTGAGGAAAGAGCTACTGAATTACAGTACTTCGCAAAGAGCATATATACAGGCAGTGGTAGAGTATTGGAGTCATTTATGCAATCAATTTATCACAGATGAACCCTCCCAAAACTTATCAGGGGGCCCCAGATACTGCATCCAAAGACCTGACAGTGTTTCCATAAATTGTAAGCATCCAGGGGGATGGTAAACACCTGTGATTCTAGTACCATGGGAGGGTGAGGTAAAAACATCATTACATTTGAACTTGGCCTGGGCAATTTAGTGACTTAGACTTTGCTTTAAAATAAAATTTTAAACTGGGTATAGTGGTGCATACCTGTAATCCCAGTACTTAAGAGGCTGAGACAAGAGAATTGTTGCATATTAACTTTGCCTAATATTGGGGTCTACCATGGCATCATCATACATTCACCCATCCTCTCCTCTTGTCTAATGCTCTCCAAACTGAGTTGTTTAAATTCTAAAACAAAGGGTGCTATGAATTCAGCTCCCCACCAATGACTGCATTAGAAACAGTGTTGCTTAATAAGCCCTGGACTCCTACCCTCAGCCTCAAACCAGGCATTTGGTCTACCATGAGCCCTGCAAGCTGACAGCATGAAGGTTGGATGGTCCCAGTGTCCTTATTCTCGACCAAGGGTCAGATGATACAGCTGGGGCCTTGAAGGCCTCAAATTTTAGCCCAAGGTGGGCACGGTGGTACACTCTTGTAGTTCCAGCACTCAGGAGGCTGAGGCAGGAGAGCTGTTGTGAGTTTGAGGTCAGAATGGTCTACATAGTAAGTTCAAGCCTGGCCTGTATTGCATAACAAGACTCTGCTCAAAAAATATATGTAAAATAAAATAAAAAGTTTTTAGCCCAGTATGGGCAACTCAGTGACTTAGCAAGACTGTCTCTCAAAATAAAAACTGCCAGGGATGTTGCTCAGTGGGAAGGCCTTGGATTTAATCCCTAGTGCTGAAAAAAAAAAAAAAAAAACAACTCACATGAAATATAACTCCCAGATGATCAGGTATGGTGGCCAATGGCTATAATTTTAGCGTTCAGGAAGCTAAAGCTGGAGGATTGAGTTTGAGGCCATCCTGGGCTATATATATAGTAAGGCTTTGTCTAAAAAAAAGAAAGAAAAAAATATATATTCAAAGTTGAAGTGATTACCAACTTATATGTTACCTTTTGTTGATATTAAAATATTCAAACTCAAAATAAAAATTAAAAGGGCTAGGGATGTAACTCAGCGAGAAGGCCCTGGGTTCAAACCCTGGTATTGGAGGAATAAAAGGCTGTAGCACCCCACAGATGGCAGAGCTTTTGAGTGTAGTATCCTACACATGTAGAGCTAGGAGTCCCTGTATTATTCCATTTGTCCTGCTATAACAAAATACCTGAGATTAGACCAGAGAGCACAACACTGGGTTTCACAAACACATCTGTTAGTTTTCTACTGTACACTTTCACTTAAGTGTAATAGTAGCTGGCCATGTGTCTTGGTACCTTTCCCTGAGGGATACAGGATGCAATCTTTGTGTTTACCCACTTGGTATGATGAAAATCATGGTGTGTGCACATGTGCAAAAATGTCAAATTTGGATTTTCACTGATATGATGCTTGGCTAACAGGTTTGGTGTGTCTTTATCTGAGCATCATAGAGGGTATAATATACCCACCCTACTCTAGGACTTGTGTTTTTTTTTTTTTTTTTTATACTGGGGATCACACTCATGACTTCATGCTTGCCAGGCAGGCACTTTGTGCCACTGAGTTAAACTCCCAACCCCCTAGGATTTGTGATTTTTTTTTTTTTTGTCTTTTTGAGACAGGGTCTCACTATGTAGTTCAGGCTGGCCTTGAGCTCACTTTGTAGCCCAGGCTTGTCTCGAACTTGCAACAATCCTCCTGCCTCAGCCTCCCAAGTGCTGGGATTACAGGTGTGAGCCACCACACCCAGCTAGGATTTGATTTTTTAAAAAGTTTTCTTTTGATTTTACTGGTAGAAGTAGCCTACTTCAGTACAATGACACATGAAAAGCCAGATTTGCAAGTTTTGGAGGTAGTCAAAAGGGAATCATCAGATGACTCATGCATGGATGATGAAGATGATCAATTATGGTAAAATGGATGTTTTCATAACAGAAGCATGGTTTGAGTGGATGATGATGATGATGATGACTTTGATGTTGGCTCTGTGAGCCAGAGTTCATATGACAGTGACAGGAAGCAAGAATTGACTGATATAAACACAGGGAATGCAGACCTCCTTGATTCAGATAACAAAGAAAACAACAATGTGAGTACATATTTGACTAATCAAAATGTGAAATGTCTATGCAACCAAATGGAATGATTGAATGTTAGAACTAGGTCAGAAAATATAGTGGGCATCTTGGCAGGGGTGAAAGATTGGACAGAATGCCAGCACTGCCATTCAGTGTTGGGAATTATAATAGATGAGATCTATGAAATGCTGTGAAATATGCAAAGGCTAGAGCCCAGCATGGTGGCTCATGCCTGTAATCCCAGCACTCTCGAGGCTGAGGCAGGAGGATCATTGTGAGTTCGAGACCAGCCTGGGCTACAAAGTGAGCTCAAGTCAGCCTGAACTACATAGTGAGACCCTGTCTCAAAAAAGACAAAAAAAAAAAAAAAAAAAAGAAAAGAAAAGAAATATGCAAAGGCTAAAATATATACCAATAACCATATTAAAAATGTGTTTATTATGACACTTCATTAACTGAACTGAAGCATTCATAGGTCTACTGTACTTAGCAGTGGTTTCTCATGGTAATAACAGGGTTATAAAAGATTTACGGAAAAGCAATGGATCTATATGGCATAAAAAATTATATCCTTGTAGATGAGAAGACTTAGTTTGCTTTTAATTTACACATTTATCCTGGAATCCAGCCATTAGGTCCTTATTCATACAGTAATAAATCAAATGATGTCAACAGACTTGTTCTCCCAAACTAATCAGAATGTGTCTTTTGACAATTGGTTCACCAGTTTCAAATTGATGTTCCATTTGCTAACAGAACACAAGTTGACCAGCATAGGAACTATATGCAAGAACAAAGCAAAAATGTCAAATGAAATGCTGCAGTTTCAAAACAGAGATTGTATAGTACAGTCTTTGGATTTCAGAAAGATTTACATTGGTCTAGTATATGACGAAAAAAAACCAAACTTACACTGCTGATGTCAACACTGCACCATGATGGAAACATTGATAGGGAAAGTGCGACAAAATGGGAGCCTGAGATGGCAAATTTCTACCACAAAACCAAAGGCAGAGTACTTACTATAGATAGCTATGTAGCAACTATGATGTCACTTGAAACACAAAGCATTGGCCAATGGTAAAAGCAGTGTTTTACTTGATCCTGAACATGTATGGCATAATTTGATAGTTTACAAAGAAAATAACAAGTGCAAAATACCGTGGAGAAATTTTCTTAGAGGATTGGGACTGTAACTCATAAGAGATTATTTATAGCAGAGGAAAAACAAAATGTTTATGCCCAGGGAATTATGTAAAAAAATTGTGGAGCACATTGGTAAGCTGACAGGTGAAAATGCAGGTACAGCATCCTAAAAACTTACTATGACAACAAGAAAACAAACAAAAAAAATGACAACTATGTCCTACAAAAAAGGACAAGAAAAATGGGGCTGGGGATTAGCTCAGTGACATAAGTTCATGTCTGGCAAGTGTAAGGTCATGAGTTCGATCCCTGGTTAAAAAAAAAAAAGACAAGAAAATGAAACATATGTGCTATCAGTGTAAGTGATACTTATATATGAAACATGCCTTGGGTATGACAATTGAAACAAAGATTGTTTTTGTTGTATTTTTATTCACATAGGTTTTTATTTCTGATGTTATCTCTTAGGTTTTGTAAGCAAATACACAGCTTATGTGAAAATGTTGATTTTTATTCTAAATGTGTAATATATATTCAGAACTTAATACTTTATTTTACTGATATTTTTGTTCCTGTTAGCTACACACTGTATAATATAATAAGAACATCCTGACAAAACAGAAAGACCAGTCATATGTCCTACAAAAAGGTCAGAAAAGCAAACTGCATGTGCTGTCCATATAAGCAATACATGTGTACACAGTGTGTTGTCATCATGTGTGAAGATGGCCTTAGATGTGATATTTGAAGTAAAGATTATTTTTTTTTGTAGAGTGCTATTGGTATTTACAGAACTTTATTTCTGTTGTTCTTTTTTAGACTTTGTACACCAAAAACTAGTCAATGTTGAAAATTTTGTTTAGTTTTTTGGTGCCAGGAATCAAATTTAGGACCTTACACTTGCCAGTCAGGTACTGTGCCATTGAGCTATATCCCCAGCCTCAATACTGAAAATTTTGATGCTTTTTTATAAACAATTAATAAATATTAAAAATGCAATACTTTATTTTTGTGATAGTTTTTCCTGTTAAGCATTCATTGTTTGATATAACACTCATAAAATTAAAAATTAATAATTCATCAATAGAAATATTTTAAAGAATAAATGAAGATTTGACACATCTGTATTTATGTTCCTTTTATGACAAAAAATGTGTCATGCTCTATGGGCTAGGTAATTGATCAAGAAGAGCAGATTTATTTCCTGATGTTTTAGAGACTGATGAGTCAAAGATCAAGGCGCCAACCCATTTGTTGTCTGGTGATGGCTCACTGCTTTGCATGTGGCCCTTTGTTGCTGTACATGCACATGACAGGAGGAGAAAATACTATTTTTTTCAGTACTGGGGATTAAATCCAGGGTCTTTGTGTTACTGGGTTTTAGGGTGCTGAATTCTCTTTCTGGAAGTGGCTTCTAGGTTCTTTCTGTCCTGAGCAAAGAATTGGTCAAAACAAAACAAATGATAGCAAAGTTTTACTATAGGTAGGAAAAGAAATAGGCTCTGCAAAGTGAGTTTGGGTCAAGTCAAAGTATTCATGCCTATTTGGAAATCAATGTTAGCCATGTCCAACCTTCCCAGCTCATTTGTACTGAGCTACATCCCTCGGTACCCTCCCCCGCAACATCATTCTTTCTTTTGAGACAGGGTCTGTGCTGTGTAATTCAGCCTGGCCTTGAACTCACTATGTAGTCAAAATTGGCCTTGAACTCACAGCAATCCTCCTGGGATTACAGGCATGCACAACCAAGCCCAGCTCCCAACCCTTTTTCACATTTTATTCTTGAGTTATGATCTTGCTAAGTCACTAAATTGCCCAGGCTGGACTTTTTGTTTCTTTCTTCCTGTGCTGTGGATTGAACCCAAGGGTTATGCATATTGGGTAAGTAGTTCAAAACTGGACCTTACTTCTAGCTCTAGCATTTTTTTTATAGTGATGAATCCTGTTCATCAGGGTGGAGTCTTTCTCATCTAATCACTTCCTCAAAAAGCCCCACCTGCTGGATGTGGTGGTACAAGCCTGTAATCCTAGCCCTACCTGCTGCTGAGGCCATCACCATGAGTTTGAAGCCAGCCTGGGCTATAGCGAGATCTTGTCACAAAACAAAACAAAACAAAACAAAACAAAACAAAACAAAACAAAACAAAACAAAACAAAACAAAACAAAACACAAAAGTGTTGTAATCTAACTCTTAGCACCGCCATTCTGTATGTGCCACATCCTTTGACCTTTAGAAAAAGGAGAAAACAGGATGTCCCATTTCCTCAGGAATGCACAGGTGTGGGCCCCCCACATCTTTGTGGGTTTTTTTCCCTTTATAAACCACCCCCAAATCTTAGCCCAGTTGCTCAGCAGTGTAAATTCCACCCTCACTCTGTGTCGTTGGCTACCAGCCTAAATAAATAAATAAGCGCTCTCTTCTTTTCCCTCCAAGATGTCTTGGCCTTTTTATTCTTTTTGCCTTTTTACAATTTTCATTTTATTTTGGGGTGCGGCCTTTTGGGGTACAACAAAAAGCATGGCAAATACCTGCCTGGCAAACATAAGGTCCCACCTTCTATTGTCTGGGTAATTAGGTTTCAATACAGGGGAGTTTTGGAATAAGCATACATTCAAACCATATTAGTTCCTTAGAGCAAGATGGAGTCTTCCCTTCTCTTCCCTCCCTTCTCCTTTCCTGTAGTGTCTCCTCCCCCACCAAGGGTTCACAGAAGGGAAAAGAAAGGGAGAAGCAGAGCAGTGCCGTTCTTACCCCCTGGACAAAGACTTCAAAGCCTGCTGGACTGGAGTAGTTGTCTCTGGACAACTAGAGGTACCCATCTCCCAGGGAGCTTGGGAAGGGACTGCCAGTCTTCTCACGGGACAGCTGAAGACTTGGTGAAGACACATGAGCCACCGGCATGGTCCCCGCAATGCCTTCCTGATAACACAGCTCAGTAGAGCCTGGAGACTGAACCCCGCTGGATCTTCACAAGTGCCTGCTGTTCCATTCCTGGGCTCAGCCTCAGTGGCTGCTCCCATTTCTCTGTGCTGCCTTCCCACAACACTGGCAGGAGTTTGTCACACTACTGCTTACAGCAAAGGAGGCTCACAGTTTTGATGAGGTAAGGTGCTGTTTCATGAGGGTGTGGTGCTGTTCTAATTGAGTGAGGTGCTGTTCTAAATTCTTCCCTTGAATTAATTCTTTGAGAGTGTAACTACTATTATCTCTATTTTGTTGAAACTGAGGCACAGTTTAATGCAGCTTATTGAAAGTTACACAGTTAGTGGCAGAGGTATAGTTTTAATTCAAGAAGTCTGGCTCCTGAGCTTGTGCTTCTCCGGTCAGAAAACTCCTCTGTTGGGGTGGGGATTTAACTCAGCTGCATAAGTGCCTGCCTTGCAAGCACGCAGTTGTGAGTTCAATCCCTGGTGCTGATAAAACAAAAACAAAAACAAAAAAAACAACCCTCTGTCAGTCTCTCCTCTCTCCCCTCCCTTCCTTCCTTTCCTGCCTTCTTGCTTTTCTTCCTTCTGGGATTTAACCCAAGGAGAACTGAGCTACATCTCATCCTTTTATATGATTATTTTAAAATATTTTTTTTTTATTTTGAGGGACAGTCTCTCTGAATTGCCCAAACTGGCCTCTAATTTGAGATCCTCCTGCCTCAGCCTCTCAAGTAGCTGGGATTATAGGTATGTGCCATCACATCTGGTTTATTTTTTTTTAATAATAATAGTAGTGAAACTAGTAACTATCAATATGCATGGATTGCTTACTATATGCTAGGCCCTGTTCTGTGTTACATATCCTGACTCATTTCATTCTTATACTAATACTAGAATATTGAGGAGCACTGCTATTATTATAGACAGTTAAGTTAGGTGGAAATACAGTGGGTGTTAGACAGAGCTGGCCTTTGAGGGATTCAGTGCAAAAAGTGAGAATCCATTAGGGCCATTGCTGAAGGTACATCTGGAGATTAAAATCACCATGGCTAGTTTTACATATTTCCCTAAGGGATGAATGGAAATTTGGGATTACTGGTATCACCCTTTGAGATTTCCCACTATTTCATTAGGGGTAGGCCATTGTCTCTCATGTATTAAGACTAAGACTAAAACCACTAAGACTAAGTCTAAGACTACTAAAACTAAAGACAAGACTAAGACTATAGATTATCGACCAAAGTTAATGCAGTCACCTATGTACCCTTGCTACGATTAGATCAGTATTATCTAAGTGATTATATTTGCAGTCTTATTGGTTGATCACAGTTTTTTTTTCCTTTTTGACACAGGGTCTTGCTATGCTGTTCAGGCTGGCCTTGAGCTCACTTTGTAGCCCAGGCTGGTCTCAAACTCACAACAATCCTCCTGCCTCAGCCTTCCGAGTGCGGGGATTACAGGCATGAGCCACCATGCCCAGCCTGGTTGATCATAATTTTGACCCACATTGTACCCATCTCATGATTTTGCTCTATAAATCTTCCCTTGAGAAGGGGGCTCACTGGCAATCTGTGCAGGTTGTCTCTCAGGAGCTAGTCCTATTCCCCATTCCCCCATTCCTCTTCTCCTTTCCTTTTCTCCAGTAAATTTTCTTACTTTAACTTCTATCACTCCTTACAATTCATTATTCAACTTTGGGGAACATAAACTCAGTGTATTTGACATCTGGCATTTCCCCTACATCACCATCATCTTTGTTTCACAGGTAAGGAAACTGAGGCACAGGAAGCCACCCAACAGGGATGGATTACTTGACAGTTGTGCTCCTGAGTCAGTCTTTTTACATGGTGTTATTCAGCTTCCCTGAGGACTATTCAGCCCAAGAGCCAGAATTCAAAGGTTTATTCAGCATGATTTCTGCATTTTAAAGCTAGTCTTCTGTTTCTTGATGTATAGATACCTTTATCCTTCCCAATAAGAACTCAAGATCCACAAAGCTAGTTTTGTTTTTATTTCTATCTTCAGTGCTGAGTGCTACCCAGAGTTACATCATTAGCCCTTTTAAAATTTTTAATTTTGAGACAGGGTCTTGCCAAGTTATTAAGTTGCTCAGGCTGGGCTCAAGCTTAGATCCTCCACCCTCAGCCTCCCAGAGTGCTGAGATTACAAGTGTGTGCCACCATGCCCAGCTCACAGTGTCAGGTTTTAGGATGGTCTCATTATGTAGTTCAGGCTGGCTTTCAATTTACCAATCCCCAACTGACAAGCCATTCTGCCTCTGTACTTCCTGCTTGCTTATCCCATTTAAGCCCTAGAACATCAGAGATCAGGTGCCTGATGTTTTGGGAATATCCTGATCGCTGCCTGTCAACATAAATAAATCTGCTCCAAATCCTGGATGTCAGTTTAGTGTTTCTGCTTGCTGTAGCATCCTGTTCTCTTAGTCAGGAGATGGTTTGGGGTGACCTGCAGGACTCATTTTAGATTGGGGTTTCCATCATCTGTACCTGTCAGTCACTCTTTTATGGGAAACCTGAGGTTCAGGGATTTAAAATTTGAAATGGCCATTAGTGCTGAGGAAGAATTTGGATGTACTCTGAGGTTTTAGAAACACAAATAAAAAAATAAAAAAAAAAGAAGGTAAATTCTCTGGATGGGGTCGGGCATTTAGCTCAGTGGCCTAAGTGCCTGCTTGGCAAATGCAAGGTCCTGAGTTGGATCCTAGGTACAAAATAAAAAAAAAAGGTAGAAGCACAAATTTCCAGAATATGCTCAAGAGCTTGATTTAAGGGTCTTAAGGCAGGATTCTTCCTAAAACATTCAGGACCCACCATGCAGAGGCCTTCCACTCAGGCAGTAAACACGTATGGACCACTCCTGGTGCTGTTTGTGTGCTCCTCTGGAGTGGGCCTGCCACCTCTTTTGTGAAATGACAGTTTAAGAGACTTCTGTGTTCATCAAGGTCAATGAAAATCACAGGAGAGGGTTAAGAAAACAGCAATAATCGTATTACTGTTTGCACATTTCTGTGGTGCTGTTTGTGAAGCACATACCATACTAGTGAAGCCTGTGTGAATGACAGAGTGATCATCATCGAGGTAGATGGGAAGTTTATCTTGGTGGGCAGCCAATCAGGAAAAGGAACATACCTGCATAGCTGGA
Organism: Hydrochoerus hydrochaeris; assembly: GCA_004027455.1. Classification (NCBI taxonomy): domain Eukaryota; kingdom Metazoa; phylum Chordata; class Mammalia; order Rodentia; family Hydrochaeridae; genus Hydrochoerus; species Hydrochoerus hydrochaeris. The sequence goes on along the minus strand of PVLA01002612.1, from coordinate 219,582 downwards.
AGCTGGGGAATGGAGACACAATTGCAGGCTCCTAACAGCAGACAGGAAGTGACTATTAAAAAGGAAGCCAGGGGCTGGGGATTTAGCTCAGTGGCATAAGCACCTGTCTGGCAGGTGGAAGGTTGTGAGTTTGATCTCAGGTACCAAAAAACAAAACAAAACAAATTTTAAAAACGGAAGGCAGGAGAGGCTGGAGATATAGCTCAGCAGCTCAGCAGCACAGCACCTGCCTGGCAATTGAGATTGTGAATTTGATTCCCAGTACAAAAGAAAAAAAAAAAAAGGAAGCCAGGGTGGGGATATAGCTCTGTGGCACAAGTGCCTGCCTGGCAAGTGTAAAGTCCTGAGAGTTCCAATTTCTGGTACAAAAAAAAAAAAAAAAGAAACAGGCTGGGATATGGTGGTGCAGGCCTGTAATCCCAGCCCTGGGAAGGCTGAGGCAGGAGGGTCCCTGCGAGTTTGAGGCCAGCCTATGCTACAAAGTGAGTTCAAGGCCAGCCTGAACTGCATAGTGAAACCTGTTTGTAATCTAACTCTTAACGCTGCCATTCTGTTCTGTATGCGCATGCCCTTTGACCTTTAAAAAAGGAGAAAACAGGATGTCTCGTTTCCTCAGGAATGCACAGGTGTGGACCCCCCCACATCTTTGTGGTTTTTTCCCCTTTATAAACCACCCCCAAATCTTAGCCCAGTTGCACAGCAGTGTAAATTCCACCCTCACTCTGTGTCTCTGGATACCAGCCTAAATAAATAAGCACTCTCTTCTTTTCCCCCAAGACGTCTTGGCCTTTTTATTCTTTTTGCCTTTTTACAATTTTCATTTTATTTTGGGGTGCAGCCTTTTGGGGTACAACAAATCCTGCCTCAAAAAGATAAATAAATGAATGAGTGAAGCCTGCTGTTTTCTTCTGGAATTCAGTTCTTGTAGACCAAGATTACATTCTCAATTAGAAAACACAATTTGGTTCCACCTTCCCCTGACTCCTATAATTTTCCTCATTCTTTCAATTTTTTCCTTCCCTATCCCTTCATTTTTAATGAAGTAACTGGTGCATTATTTATTTATTTATTTATTTGATACTGGGAATTGAACTCGTGACCTGGTGCTTGTCAGGCAGGCAATGTGCTGCTGAGCTATATTCCAGGCTTCACATACATTTTAAAAAACTAAATGGTAAATGATACATTTTGATGGACATCAAATGCAGAAAGGATGGGGGAAGATACATGTTCTGTGAAAACACTTTTTCTCCACTACTAACTTGTTCAGTAAGCTCTTATCTTGTTAGTCCAGTGAATTGTGCTTTTTTTTTTTTTTGAGACAGGGTCTCAGAGGTGAATTCACTGTTTTGACAACAAAAATTGTATTAAAATCTTTGCACACCTTTTTCAGTTGGAGTTTATTTAGTGCTTTTTACTTAGCATTATATAAAACCAAAACAGTTTTATAACTTTTCTGTGTGCAGCTGTTCCTTGTGGGGCTTTTGGTTTCAGGTATGGATAAATTATCACTGGCTTTGGATTAGACCTGGGTTTGAATCCTCCGTCAGTCACCTGTGTGCCCCAAAGAAGTTATGCAATCCTCTCACCTCTGTTACTGTATCAGTTAATTGTGAATAACTTCTCATAGTACTGTTGAGCGAACAAATAAAATAAAGCACATAAAATCCTGTGAGAGAGGCCTTGTCAAGTGTAGGGATGTGTCCGTGTGTGTGGTTACTGGGAAAAGTCCAGATCTCCAGTGGGGGCCAGGAAGTTTTCCTTCAGCCGGATGAACGTGAAGTCCAGCCAGGCTCAGGACTGGGAGAGGGCAAGGTTTGGGTGTACAGCCTGTGGGGAGTGGCAGAGGAAATGGACTAGCGATGGGGAGTTTGGGTCATGAAGAGGAGCCCAGGATGAGGGCATAGAGTCCAAGGTTTGGGGCAATAAGAGGGGCAACAGGTGGCAGCCCCAGAAAAACTTGCAGGGTCTGTCCCAGGTTGGCGCTCCGGCAGCCCCGCTCCGGGGAGAGGACGCCCTGCGGTGCTCCGCCAGGACTTGGTTCTCCAGCACAGATGCTGCTTCACGTGTGCGGAGGTTAATTGGAACCGCGAGCCCCGTCTGAGGCTGCAGCCTGTCTCGAGGTCCACGTCCAGGGGAAACATGCGCTGCGGGGTGCGCGGGCCATAGCGGCGCTGGAGCTTCAGAGAGCGCCCTCGCGAAGCAGGTCCCTTTCTCGGCTGGCTGCTCGGCATCGCCAGAAGGGGAAGGACGCCGGGAGCGAGCTCGGCCTGGGGGCCAGGCTTGACTTTGACCCGACCTCGGCGCGCTGCCACCCTCCAGTTCCACCTTCCCCGGCCTACCGGGCTGGCGCGCGATCCGGAAATCCAGGCCGGGTTTTGCGGGGAGCGCTGGGGCTGCGGGCGCTGATTCCTCGTTTGTCGTCCTCTGTCGCAGAGCCCGGCGCGGAATCATGGTGCTGGACGAACTATGGACCTCGCTTTCCGGAGCCTCTGGGGCTGCCCTGGCCTGCTGCTTCGTGGCGGTGGCGGTGGCGGTGGCCCTCCGCTGGTCGGGTCGCCGGACAGCTCGGGGCGCGAGAGCGCGGGCGTGGGCGCGGGCGCGGGCGCGGCAGAGGCAGCTAGCGGGCCTGGAGAGCATGGACCGGGCGGCGCGGCGCTTCCGGCTCCAGGTGACTGCGGGGTGGGCCGGGGCGCCGTGGGGACGCGCGGAGGCAGGTGCGCAGGTAGCGCAGGTGTGTGACTAAGGCACCTCTTCCCGCGGAGCGGAACGATGGGGCCAGGGCAGGTCGTGGAGGCCAGCGCCGCTCTGGGTCAAAAGGGGGCTTTGCTGAACACCATAGTCTTACTGACTGACTGTTAGACCCTAGACCGCTTTGTGAGGGCCAATAGAGTGCAAGGGTTTAGAACTAGGGAACCTGGAGCGATGGCCCAGGGCACCGGGAGAGCTTGAGTTCACAGGGATCTTGGTTTGTGTCTGAGGATCTTAAGAGGGAGCAGGAAAGTGACCCACGTGAGAGGGTTTTATTGGCAAAGTTGGTGGATATAGTCCCAGCTCCTGCCACTGGGGCTGCTGTGTCCATCTCCGCCCCACCACAACACTTTCCCTGAGTTGAGCGCATGTCCCTGCAGAATCTGTCAACAAGCTTTGCTTCTCTGGCTCTGTCTTCCATCAGCTCAGTGTGTGTGTGTGTGGTGTGGTGGTGCTGGTGGTGGTGGTGGGAAATCTAAATTAATTACAGCCAAAGTGTCACCCACATTCAGGGCCATGTAATTATTTTGCATTTACTCCACACCATCCCAGAAGCTAGGATGTATGATATTTATTTATTAAAGATATATCTGGTTTCCAGGCTCCACTCATCAAACTGGCCACAAAAAGTCTATTATTAGTCAGGGTTTTCTCTGTCTGGATTGGATCAGCCCAGTGTTCAGATTGGCAGCTGTGGCCTCCTGAGCCTAGAGTCTCCTCTGGCTAACTTCTGGAGATGCCTCTCTTAGGGTTGGATCCTTGCGATGATCTTGGTTCAGCCTGGAGACTGAGCTCTTTGCACTTGTCCTGTGCAGCCAGCTGGATTCTGCCAGCTCCCCACTCAGTGTAGTGGTATGCACGGGAATCTGCCCAAGTTTCTGCCTACAAGGAGGAATGTGCCTATTAACAAGGAGTCCATTTGACTGCTAGGGCTGGGTCTTCCTACATTTCACCTTTTCACTCTGCCCTTTCATTTATCTTTTTAAAAAGCTGAATTTTCGATGGGGGTTTAGCTCAGCAGCATAAGTGCCTGCTTGGCAAGCACGAGGTCATGAGTTCAATCTCCAGTACCTGCCCCCTCCAAAGGCTGAATTTTCCAGGATAGAAATTATGGCTCTGAAATTCAGGCTTGTTTACATATCTTCCCTGGAGTAGAAGGCCTCACTTTATATACCAAAACTTGGCTCTTTTGGCAGAGAATATTATCTTTTGTGTTTTCAGTGACTGGAAGCCATAGTTTGAAGAGGGTGTCTAGGACATTTCTTCTGGGACTGTCTCTGCCCAGTCTTGAATACCAAAGGACACTTGGGAGACTACAGCTGTTTATAGCACAGCTCCCCACTCCTGCAACTAGTTGTGTGTTAAGCAGCAGGCCAGCTAGATGGGGAAGAAAGGAATCTAAGTACCTCTGGGTTATCTTGAATGGTTCATCTTGCTAGACTCTGGAATAGCTCTAAAGAAAGGTGTTTCTGATGACTCTGTGGACCATGGGAGGCATACCTGTCACAATCCTTTACCTATGTCCACCATCTGCCCCCTGACTAAGTTCTGATATCCTTTCTAGACTGAAGAGAGGGATCACTGAGACTGTCGAGGTTGGAAGAGATGCCACAGGATGTGCCTTTGCATGTGTGGTTTTGTTGTACCCTGGATGCCTCTTCCATGTCATACAGCCACATAGCTGAGGCCCACTGGTTCTCAAATGTCACTTCCTTCAGTTGGATCTACCTGTGGTTCCATCTCTTGGCCTTCTCTAAGCCTACAGTGCATATTGCTCTGATATGATTTAGTAGGTGAATTGAAAGATAATATGGTTACTAGTGGGACTGTCAGCCTCTACATGATCAAACGGAGGTAATTTTTTTTTTTTTTTTGGAGACAGGGACTTACTATGTAGTTCAGGTTGGACTTGAACTCACTGTGTAACTTAGGCTGGCCTTGAACTTGCAGTGATCCTCCCACCTCAGTCTCCCAAGTGCTGGGATGATAGGTGTGAGCCATCACACCTGGTTTGCATATGATGTTTTGAAATAGAACAAGAGCAATAAGACTAATGAGGGACAAGAAATGTGATAAGCTTGAGGCATGGTGGCACATACCTGTAATCCCAGCACTGAGGCTGGAGGATCCCAAGTTTGAGACCAGTGTCAGCAATTTAGCAATACATTGTCTCAAAATTTTATTTATTTATTTATTTATTTATTTATTTATTTATTTATTTATTTTGCTACCAGGGATTGAACTCATGACCGTGCCCTTGCCAGGCAGGTGCTTATGCTGCTGAGCTAAATCTGCAGCCCTGTCTCAAAATTTTAAAAAATAAAAAGGATGGGAGCTATATATTAGTGGTAGAGCACTCCTTGTTTCAATCCTCAGTATCCCTCCTCCCCGAAGGTAGGTTGTTGTAGTCAAGGGTTACAAGGAGAACAATTGCATACAGGACAGAGAACTTACAATATTATTTTATGATGGCCACCCAGAGTTAAATACACAAAGTGTAGGAAATCTTTCACAAGACTAAAGACCTAAAAAATCCAGCTGAGGTCCTGGATCTCACAGTAATGTCTGCTGAAGACCTAGAGCCCGTGACTATGCCTCCCACGAATAGTTCAACTGAAGGCCTAGAGCACATGACTATTACTCATGCAAGTCTGTTTTATGGATCTGTACTGGGAAAGCCCAAAGGTCAGTGGTGGAAGCTAAAAATTCTATGCCAGCAGAGTGAGGGATCTGTGCCAGTGGGTTGAGGGTTCTACACTGGAGCCAAGAAGTGACACTCAAAATAAGGACCAGGGCTCCACTGAAAAGTACCACAGCCATCCTCAGTGATGGTGAGGTCCTGAGCTCCTCTGATGATGAGAACAGTTGAGTACATGTCAAGAAGACAGTGTGACAAGCTTCTCCTGGACATTAAACAGCAAACATCTTCCTCTCTGAAACCAGGAAGTGATGCTCAAAGTAAGGACCAGAGCTCCCCCAAAATAAACTGCAACAACAAGGTCCTGAGCTCCTCTGATGATAATGGCTAAATTCATATCAGGGAAGCTAGTGATGACAAGCTCCTCCTGGAGAACCAATGGCTCCAAACAACAGTAAAACTTAGGAGAACCCACAACACCTCACTCTTCCTCTCCACATCTCCTTTAATGCTGGTAACAGTCCTTATAGTGCTATCTACATGCAGCAACATGCTGATTTAATTCAGCTGGTTTTAAATTGACCCCCAGTTTTAATCCATAACACAGGTATACTAGCTAGCTTTGAAAATTTTCCCGTACAGGGTGGCCACACAGTTGCTTACAGGTTATGAATATTGTTCCTGCATTCTCAACAAGAAATGGTTCCCTGTTCACAGACTAACCCCCTGGAGGTGCAGACTTCCTTTGGTGTCTTGTGAAGGAGAGAATGGCTCAATTGCCTGATACTAGTTGAAGACTTAAAACAGCTGTTATCAACAGTGTTATCAGCTGTTGAGAGGGAAGTTAAAGTTTGTGCTGAGAATGGGGCGCAGATAACTTGTGAGAACAGGAACTCTGGGTGCCTTGTGCTTAGATGGGAGGAGATGGTGAACAGACTACTAGTGGTGATTATCACATAGTGGTAGACTGCTAATTTGCACTTTTGTTCTCTATTGTGTTAGGCATATTTATTTATTTATTTACTTACCTATTTATTTTATTTTGTCTTTTTGAGGTAGGGTCTCGCTATGTAGTTCAGGCTGGACTTGAGCTCACTTTGTAGCCCAGGCTGGTCTCAAACTCACAAGGATCCTCCTACCTCAGCCTCCTGAGTGCTGGGAGCCACCACACCCAGCTGTGTTAGGTATTTTAAAATTTTATTTTTATTTTTTGTATTTTTTTGAGACTGGTTGCACTATGTAGTTCAGGCTGGCCTTGGACTCACTATGAAGCCCAGGTTGGCCTCGAACTCATGTCAGTCCTCCTGCCTCAGCCTCCTGAGTGCCGGGATTACAGGTGTGTGCCACCATGATCAGCTGGACATCAAAAAAAAAATGAGCTCCTGTTTATATAATCTGAAAACCCCATCTTTTCACTGGGAGAGGCAAGATACAGTACTCTGTATAAGCATGATCACTTTGTACAAAAAAAAAACAAAAAAAATGCAAACAGGTATATCCATTTTGGGTTTTTCATACACAGTTATTTCCTGTGAGAGTTCATTGGAAGCTGTTAACCGCATTTCCTTTTCAGTAGAGGGACTGCAGGGTGGACCAGGGGTGGTGAATGTTCAGTTTTCATTTTATATACTCTACTACAAAAAAAAAAAAAAAATCAAGGGTTATATGGTGTTTTGGGGGCAAGACCATGTGCTTATTTTTTTCTTCCCTATAGCTCTATGTATTAAAAAAAAAAGAAAATCCAAGTTAATGCTGTATCCATTTAACAAACTCAGGAAGGGCTACCGATGCATGAGGGCTGAGGTTCAAAGGTTGTGGTGTTTGGAGGTGTTCCAGGGTGGGGCAGTGTGGATATGAACAGTGGTGCAGGAATAAGGACACTTTGGCCTGGAGGTTCCTTCTGGAAAGTGCCCTGGAGCCTGTGGTTGACGTGACAGGGTTGGATGGGGAGGACAGAGGCCAAGTTGGGCTTTACACAGTCTGGCCCCAGGAGGAAGGGCAGACCAGGGGGACAGGGCTTCAGCTAGGCAGGGGTTCAGTTCCCTGTGCCACCCAGGTGGAAGGGCCGGGCCTGGAGGAGGGTTTGGCCCAGAGAAGTGGCCATTTTCCAAGCTCCTTGGGAGGCAGGTGGGGGAGTGGTGGTGAGGAACAGGAAGGACTAGTTTCTCACCTGAACTCTTGGATGGATGGCAGCTCACTCTTGTGAAAGTGGGGAAAGTGATGAGATCACAGAGGGCTGGGGCAGGTGACAAGAGCAGCCCCATGAGCTGCTTTGGAGCTGGCTGGAGTATGGTGAGCCCATGGAAGGGCCTGGAGAGAGTCAGAGCCAGGTGGAGGGCAGACTGGAACCCAAAGGAGAGCAAGGCTTCCCCCAGCATCAGAGGGCAGAGGGCAGAGGGCAGACAAGGTGCCTGAGGAACCTTGAGGCACTTGTGTAACTCTCTACATGCTGCACTTTCTTGTCCTTTAGACAAGAGCTGAAATGTCCCCTCTCCAGATAGGCCTGCCTTGGGTGTCCACTAAACTCTGTTTATCTGCTACCTCATGGTTTCCTCTCCTACTCCGCCTCTTCCTCTCTCCCATTCCCTCCCCAGCTTCCCTCCCTTTCCTTCCCGCTCCCTCCCTTCCCTTTCTACTCTCCCTCCTTCAGTAACTAACGGACCCAGCCTCAGACCCAGCCTTGATGGAGGAATTGGGTGATGGTTGGGTGCAGGTGGACAGCTACTGGGCAGCTTGTGCTGGGTGGGAAGAACACTGCTCTTTACCTTTGTAGTCCTTAGCAAGGCGCTTCCTCTCTCTGAGTCTTGGTTTCTTTATCTGTGCAATGGAAATGCTAGTGAGATGGGGTCAAAACAAGTAGTGTGGCCAGGCATAATAGGGATACCACTTGAGAGGCTGATGCAGGAGAATTAAGACTTTGAGCCCAGCCCGGGCAACATAGTGACACTCTGTCCCAAAAAAACAAAATATAAAAACTAAAAAAAGCATGCCACAGGATGCTTGGCACATGCAGTGGGCAGCGGGCAGCTACAATGGGGGTTAGCTGGAATGGATGCAGGAATCAGCCTGTGGGTGGCCTCCCTGGACCTGTCCTCCAGCACCCTGGAGAGGAGTTATATTGTCCAGGGATATCAAGGGTCTGCTCAGGCTGTGTCCCGACTCTGGAGTCTGAGCTTCACATGGGCGTAGCTGTCACAGATGGGGATTTGACAGTGAGAATCTGCTTGATTCTGGGGGCACAGAGGGGTGTGGGCCATATCTGTCACTGGCATATGTGGGACTGATTTGACTGTGCTCCCCACAGAACCCCAGCCTGGATTCTGAGGCCCTGTTGGTCTTGCCCCTGCCTGAACTGGTGCAGAAGTTACACAGTGGGGAGCTGTCTCCAGAAGCTGCCCTCTTCACCTATGTGGGAAAGGTAAGTGGCCCAAAGCTGCTGGTGCCCTTTGCTCCCTTCTCCTCCGAGTCTTTGCACAGGCTGCAGAAAAAACCTAGCTTGGAGTTGAGGGCCTCAGTGGTGCCTCAGTGCCAAGGGCTGCCAGGGAGGGAAGGAACCTGAGTGCTCTGTGAGGCAGCAGTCTTAGCTGGAAACCTGGCTCTTAGCTCAGACTTTCTTCTCCTTCCTACCTCCACTCCTGTTATCTTGTGTGGTCCGTTCCCATTTTCTACCTCTCTCCAGTGCCTCTCTTACCCCATGCTCCGTCAGCCACCCTGTCCCTTACCACCATCTCCCTCCATGCTCAGCAGCAGCCTCCTGGCCACGTGCCTTGCAACTCCCCAGTCCTTTCCTTCTTGTAACGCTGGTATCCAGTGGCACTATGGCCAAGGGCACACAGGGCACTAGGGCTTGGGGCTTGTGGCCTGCCATACTCTGCACACTTGCTTGTGCAGCTCCTTTACCAAAGGCCCTGCCCACTGCTTCACCCCTCGCAGAGCCATGCTAAGTGTGGCATGAGAGGCAACCTGACTAGAAGGCACTGCCACCCTGCTTGCTGGCCCTGTGCTGCTCCCCCTGTCTCCTCAGCACATGTGAGGCTTCTCCCTTTCCTCTTTCCCTTGCACACCATGGGCTCTGTGGACAGAGCTTTTCGTATTTGTGCCCCCACCCCTGCCCCAAGATTTGAACTCAGGGCCTTCATGCTGAGCTACATCCCTGGCTATCCTTCTCCTTTCCTTTCCTTTCCTTTCCTTTCCTTTCCTTTCCTTTCCTTTCCTTTCCTTTCCTTTCCTTTCCTTTCCTTCTCCCTCTCTCTTTTTCTTCCTTCCTTCCTTCCTTCCTTCCTTCCTTCCTTCCTTCCTTCCTTCCTTCCTTCCTTCCTTCCTTCCTTCCTTCCTTCCTTCCTTCCTTTTTTTGAGATAGGGAGTCACTGAGTTGCTAAATAGCCCAGGCTAGCTTGAACTTGTTTTCTTTCCCTCAAAGAAAACAAGGCTAAAAGGGAAAAAGAAGAAAACAACGACAAAATTTCAAAACACATCAATCAGGGGCAACAATGTTACATACACTGCACATTGTCATCCCCAAATCGTTCACCCAGAGCACAAGACATCTGCATTGAATTGTCTGAACTGTACCAGCTCAAATCTTTCTCTTCAGTGAACGCAGAGAAATCAGTAATATAACTATCTTAACTATTTTTTATGTACATATACATATATTTTTTCTTCCAACTAGCTTGAGCTTGTGGTCCTCCTGCCTCCCAGACTGTTGGGACTGCAGACGTGCTCCACCACTCATGGTCTTACTTGTCTTTGAATTTAGTGCTGAGCACATTGCCTTTCACTCAGAAAGTACGCAGGAAATATATGGGAAAAGGAAGGAAGGACAAATCATGTTATGAGTGTGACTTGTGTGTGATGGTGGGTATGGCTGCTAAGCAGGTGAGTGTCAGGGATTGCACCTGAGAGAGGGTGAGAGCCACCACCAGGCAGTTGTCACTGACAAAGGATAGGGTCTCAGCAAATGGTCTTGCTTCTTCCCTGTCACAGTCTTGGGAAGGCTCTTGCTCTTCCTGGTTATCTGAAGAGCACATTCCAATTATACACAGGCTCCTCCCTTCCTGCCTTGGGTGGCCTGGGGACAGGTATTACGCAATCCTGATTGTGGCAGCACAATGCGCCTCTTTTCCCCTAGGTTCTCACAGGGGCAGTAGCTGCAGCTGGCTCTCTCGCCTTTCCTTCCTGGGGCCTAGCTAGGGCTGTGACTGAAGGACTAGACAGATACCTCCATCAGGTCATTCTTTTTCAAAAGAGTACTAGGCCCCAGGAAGCTGGGTTTAGCCACTCTATGGTTCCTGTCTCCCTCTGTGGGGCAGACAGGTAGCATAGAAGAGGGTGGGGAGTGGCCGATGTCACCTTCCTCTCTGCTCATCCCTTGTTGGGGACATCTGAGGATAGTGGTTTTTTTTTTTTTTTTTTTTTTTTTTTTAAGACAGGAGCTCACTATGTAGTTCAGGCTGTCCTTGAACTTGCTATGTAGCTCAAGGTGGCCACAAACTCAACAGTGATCCTCCTGCCTCAGTCTCCCAGTATTGAGATTACAGGTGGGCACCACCATGCCCAGCTAGAGAATAGTGTCTTGCTCCCTTGGGTACCCTGGTTGTACCCTGGCTGTAGGAGCTCTTTCTCTTTCTCTTTTGGGGTCGAAGGCCAAACGACCAGAGGGAGGCTGGGACAAATGTCCCTAGCCTGGTGGCTATGTGGTGTGCCAAATGTCCTGGCTCTGGACCATTTTGCTGTTTATCCTTTCCCTGAGGATAAAAAAAGAGCTAACTGTATACATTTTACTGTAGTAAGCCTCGATTTACAAAAAGAGCTGTATTCCAGGAGAACATTTGTAAGTTGGGTTTATTCTTAAGTCTGACAGAGTGAGTCTTACACGCCTTTGACACAAACAATGTGTATTGCTTCACATTTCCTAGCAGTCCCTTCCACATTACCACTGCTCTTCCTCCTGCCCCCGGACCTCCTGGGCTCTGACGGAGCACTACACATTGTACAGTAAGCACATAGCGGCACAGCTGTGACGGTGTCTGGCAGGCATGCGAGCTACTTCTGGAATTGTTCACATCTCCGTCTGTTTGCGGCTGTGAAAGTTTGCCACCTGAATGTTCATGAGTCAGCGATTTACTGTACAGTGAAAAGGAAAAGAATTCCAGCTTCACTTTGTCTGTGTCCACTTCCTCCTTGCCAGGCCTGGGAAGTGAACAAAGGGATCAACTGTGTGACCTCCTACCTGGCTGACTGTGAGACTCAGCTGCGCCAGGCCCCACGTCGAGGCCTGCTCTATGGCGTCCCTGTGAGCCTCAAGGAGTGCTTCAGCTACAAGGTACCTCCTTCCATGGTGTTAGGCTCTTCTTGCCCTCCATCCTTGCTGCCAGCTCTGTGTCCTGGCCTCTTAGGTCCTGCAGAGGCAGTGTGAGGTCCAGAAGTTGTGAGAAGGACCCATGGGTGTGCCTGGCCTTGGCTGGTGTAACAGAGGTGGGAGTGGACCTTTCTTGACTCACCTGCCATGTTTTCCCATTACCTTTCCTCCTTATAGGGCCAGAACTCAACGCTGGGCTTGAGCCTGAATGAGGGGGTGCCAGCCGAGGTTGACAGCGTGGTGGTACAGGTGCTAAAGTTGCAGGGTGCCGTGCCCTTTGTGCACACCAATGTCCCCCAGTCCATGATCAGGTTGAGTCTCAGCAAGGTGGGCTGGGGTGGTTGGGAGATAGGTGCCAGCATGGCCCTGGCTGACCTGCTTCTGCTTCTCCAGCTACGACTGCAGTAACCCCCTCTTTGGGCGGACCATGAACCCATGGAAGTCCTCAAAGAGCCCAGGTGGCTCCTCAGGGGGCGAGGGGGCCTTAGTTGGGTCTGGAGGCTCACCCCTGGGTTTGGGCACCGACATTGGCGGCAGCATCCGGTTCCCTTCTGCCTTCTGTGGTGTCTGCGGCCTCAAGCCTACTGGGAACCGCCTCAGGTATGGTTGGTACTAGAACTTCTGGGCCTCTTTATGATCTTGGCCTAACTTCTACCCTCTCTGGGCTCCAGGCAGGGATTTGCTCAGCAGGGTTTCAGTGGGCAGAGATGTTACCACCACCAGCCATGTAGGGCTCCCAGGTTCCAATGGTGGGTGCTCAGAGATGCTACCAGACTTTTGGGATGGGCAGAGGGTAGCTGTTTCCTGTTTGCAACTCCTTGTGTTTCTTACCCAGCAAGAGTGGCCTGAAGAACTCTATCCATGGACAGAGGGCAGGTGAGGTGTGCAGTTCTCTTGGTGCCCCTGGTTGAGGGTAGGGGTCAGCCTGGTCTGCCCCTGACCCTGATTCTGTTGGGGACAGGGTCTGGCCACTAGGCCATTCTAGGCCTGAGCTCTAATCTCTGTCTTGTTCATACTCCTGAGCCATGGCCCAGCCCTGACTTCATCCCAGCCCAGAGCCCACTGGGGTCAAGTGACCCCACTTCTCTTTCCTCCCTGCCCCTCAGTGCAGCTCTCTGTTGGCCCCATTGCTCGGGACGTGGAGAGCCTGGCCCTGTGTCTGCGAGCTCTTCTGTGTGAAGACATGTTTCGTCTGGACCCCACCGTGCCACCCCTGCCCTTCCGGGAGGAGGTGAGTGAGGGTATGGGTGGGCAAGGGAGTGACCTCCTGAACTCAAGGGTTGTGGGTAGGCCTTGGAGCCCCCATTCCTAAAAAGCCGGCTCCCAGGATCCATAGCCAAGGCCACCTGCTGCTTCTCAGATGGCCATTAGGTGGCAACCTTGGACTCATTTGGAAACCCTCATGCTTTCCACTGTTTGACCCTCTGTAAATAGCCCCTATTTTTACTATTTTTAGTTTTACTATTTTTAGTACTAGTTTTACTAGCAGTTATTCCTGTATGTATCTCTACAAGTGGGAGGCTGCACATGGACTGAGCCATAGGGAGCTATGCAGGGTCCCCAAAATATCACCAAGCTAGCCCAGTGATTAGAGCTGAACTCACTGCTTCCTGAGATGGCCTCTTCCTCCCCCAGAGCCTCCACAGTATCTCAGAAGGCAGGGGTGGTGTGGATGAGACTGGACAAGGCCATGACCTAATAGTTCAGGACTGGGGTCACAGCCAACTGAGGATCTTGAGATGACAGGGTCTGAGTCCTGGGGTATAAATGTCATTTGATGGTTTCTGTTGAAGAGTTGGTGAAGATTGTTCAAGAATACATATGGGGGCGGGGAGAGAAAAAGAATACATATGGGCTGGGTGTGGTGGTGCATAGCTGTAATCCCAACATTCAGGAGGCTGAGGCAGGAGGATTGCTGTGAGTTTGAGACCAGCCTGGGCTATGTAGTAACACCCTAAAAAATATGTGTATACTTATGGGCAAAGGGTTTGGGAGTAGTCAGTTAGATGGATGCAGACTTTATGTCAATGTGGACTTGAGCCAGCTGATATGAGGTCCATTTTTCAGCAGTCTGGTGTTCCTCTCTCCTGTGAAGGCCTCCTGTCCTCTTCTGTCCTCACCCCAGCCAGGCTGAGGGACTGTGGGCAGGAGAGTGGGCCATGGTATTCCTGGATGGAGATGGAGCAGGTGGGCAGATCTGGGCAGGGTAGGCTCTTGTTCCTCAGTCGACAGATTCAGGCTATGGTAGCCTGAACCCTGTGTGAGGGGGAAGAGAGAGAGAGATGAGGCCCTGCCTGGAGGTCTGGGAGCCACCACACCCAGACCAAGGGAGGTTTTGGAGCGGCTCAGCCCAGAAGTCAGGATGCCTGGGGCCAGTGGGTGGCCTTGGCAAGTCCCAGCCCCATTCTCTAGATGTCAAGTTTCAGTTTCCTCATATGACCAGTGGGAATTTTAATGTCTGCTCTGCCCACTTCCAAGATATGAAGGTGTTTTAGGAGAGGGTTGCATGTGGAAGGGTTGGCTTGGCAGAAAATCTCTTTCCAGGGCAAATGGTGCCAATGAGATCCAGGCTGTAGCAGAGTAGTTGCTGTCATCGTTAGGAGCTCTGTGTAGGCTTTCCTTTCCTGAACTTCCTCTCCTTGCCCTGCTCCTGCCCCGTGTTTGTCCCCAGGTCTACACGAGCTCTGGGCCCCTGCGTGTGGGATACTATGAGACTGACAACTATACTAGGCCCAGCCCGGCCATGAAGCGGGCCCTGCTAGAGACCAAGCAGAAGCTTGAAGCAGCTGGCCACACGGTATGGCTGCAGAACCCTGGAATGCTGCCATCTCCTCCCCTCCAGGAGACCTTCCTGGTATCTGTGGCCACTCCCTCCCAGGCTCTCTGATTGTTTTGTCATTGGTGATCAGAACTGTGGCCCAGTGGGACCAGTGTACAGAGGGCTGACCCAGAAGTTGGGGCTAGTGGTGGATGGAGAACTCAACACATGTGTAGTGCATTTTGGGGGGACCTCATCGACTATGAACAATAGTGAGAAGTTGTCCAGAGATAACCAGGCCCCTGACATACTGGGCCAGTGGTTCAGTCTGCTCATCTGAGGCAACCTTATATGTCATGACTCCAGACTTCTCACATGAGGACCATTTTACAGGGTGTTTCCATGGCTCTCATGAGGATAACCACATGGGCCAGGTGGACCGGCTCCTCTTTGGGCTTCCAGGTGGTATGTGGGCCATGGGAACAAGCTGTGTTCAGGCCAGGACCTTACTATCCTTCCACCCCTGCAGCTTATTCCCTTCTTGCCAAGCAACATACCCTATGCTCTGGAGACATTGTCTGCAGGTGGGCTGTTCAGTGATGGTGGCTACAGCTTCCTCCAGAACTTGTGAGTGCTCTCAAGCTTTGGGCTCCATAGTGGGATCAGGAAAATGAATAGATGCAGGGAGAGCAGTTGGGCCTTGTGACCTCCAGGACAGGCTCAGCCACATTCAAAGAAGACTTGAGCTTTCTGGGAAGGGATCTTGCTGTTCCTTCCAGTTGTGCAGGTTGAGCCTGGAGCTATCTGCCAGGAAGACTGAAGACACACCAGCCTGAGGCAGGCTGATTGTGCCTCTGTAACCTGTTCTGAGCTGGTTTTTTGTGGCATAGGAGGTAGGCAGGGGAATTTCTTGCTGTCTAGGAAATGTCAGAAGCAAGAGCAGGATCAAGGCAGGTGGATTGGAGTATGGACAGCAGGCTGTAACTCTAGGCTCTGTCTGGCCTGAGCCAAGTCTTTCTTTTTTAGTAGGACCTCAGTTTTTATTTCTGTAAAATGTGTGGGTTGTACCAGACTCACTTTAAGGGATTTGGCAGAGCTAATGTTTAGAGAAGATGGTTTTCCTTGGCTGTTTTGAGTCATTACAGGGGTAGAGAATGGACCTGTGAAGGTGGCTGCTGGTGATGGGTTGCTTGACCAGTGTTCCTCAGGCCGTAGACTTCGTTATGGGGATGCCTGACCTGTAGTCTTGCTCAGTCCAGGAATCAGTGTATCCCCCATCCCTACCCCCAGCAGTTGAGTCTGGTCCAGGCTTCAGCAGAAGATGCTATCTCTCACCCTGGCCCTGGGCTTGAGCCCCGGAATTAGCTACCTCAGACCTGTCTCTGAGATCTTGAGCCAGATCCAGAGACAGGCTTCATATGTAGCTCCCCTGGAATGCCCCACAGGAGCCTGCAGGCTGGCATCAGTTTCAATGGGCACAGGCCCTCAGTTAGGTGAGAGATGTTGCCCTCAGCCCTTAAAACTCTGAGCTAGATCTGCTAGAGATGGGGAGCCTGAGTGCTCCTGTCTTGGGGACTCTGGTGGGTGTGCAGTGTAGGTAAAGGGTTGGAGGCCAGCAGTCACTGGGATCTGGTTAAGAGTGAGGTAGACAGGGCCACTGAGTAGAGAACAGGTTGAAGCTGATGGGAAGCTAGGTCTGAGGACAGGAGGTCTGAGACTGAGCCTTTTGTTTTCCAGCAAAGGTGATTTTGTAGACCCCTGCTTGGGGGACCTGATCTTAATTCTGAACCTGCCCAAGTGGCTTAAAGGACTGCTGGCCTTCCTGCTGAAGCCTCTGGTAAGAACACACAAGTGCAAGGGCCTCTGGGCTCCCCATCCTGTGATACCCCAGCTCCTGGCTATTCCCTGCCCCACCTTGGCCTCTCCATTTGGACAGGCCTAGGCTTTTCTCCTCTCCTCTCCACCCTTCTTCCTGACTGCTGTCCTCCCCAACCCCTGCATCTTCATCAACCTGCTTGCCCAAAGAGGTGGCTTGGGTGGCCAGCTCATGGCCCCATGCTGAGTCACTGACCTTGTGTCTGTTCCGGTGCAGTTCCCGCGACTGGCAGCCTTTCTCAGCAGCATGAGGCCTCGGTGAGGATTCTTCCACTGCCTAGAGGCCTGCCCTGTCTTTGTCTTACCTGCTCTGAGTCCAGGTGGTTTTAGACAGGCAAAGTCCCTGGTGGAGGTGGAAGTAGCTCAGGTTGGGGCCCTCAGGTGGGACCTTGAAGTTGTCCACATGGGGTCCAGTTCTGGCTATAGAGCAAGGGAACAAGAAGGGTACAGTAGAGGGGAGACAGTCAGTCTGGCTGGGTGGGAAGGAAACACTAGGAAGGAATTTTCTCAGGCTTGGGGTGCCTGGAGATGCTGGGCACTGGGTGACACATGAAATGCATTTAGAGTTCTGAACTGAACTGAGCTGCACCAGTCTTACCTACCCTTCAGTGGGCAAACAGGAGAGGCAGGATGTAAAGCACCTCACCTCCACATGGACACTGTGCACTTGTTCCTCCTCTTACCTGCAGGTATTCGGAACCTCTGACAGCCTCAGCCTCTCCTTGGTCCTAAGAATAGTGAGGAATCAGGCCTGGTTTAGTGTGGGCTTGGCTGTGGAGTCACTAATAATCCAGTTTAAATTTTTGTGAAGCCTGATGTGTCTCATCTGGTCTTTGAACTTTTCATCTGGCTTTGAGCTTCTGCCCTCTCAGAGATCCCTAGAGTGGAGGGCTATGGAGGAGTGAGACCTAGAAGTACTGAGAGTGTGTCTGATATTTCTAACCTCTGTGGCTGTGACCATGGTGGCTGGTGACTTTATTACCTCTTCCCAGGTCAGCTGGAAAACTCTGGGAGCTGCAGCACAAGATCGAGGTAAGGCCTGAGCTCCTGCACTTGAGTAGGGGGTGGGGGAGGGAAGCTGTTCAGGGCAGCTGCCAATAGGGTCTTCTGGCCAGTGCCACTGCTGCTCTGCTGGAGTGACCTGTCAGTCTCCCTTGCCCTTCCCAGGATTGCAGATTGGACCCTGCTCTCTGGTGCTCATTTCCACGGTGCTTATCATGGGGATCTGGATTAGGTTGAGGCTCATATCCTGGGTGCTTCTTGGCCCCTCGGGCTACGCATGGCCATGCAGAGTGTGGCTCCACTTTGGCAGGAAGACTGGTGACTGCAGTTTGGGCGGGAGGTGGAGCAATGATGCCCTGAGAAGCAGTGCTTCCTGCTTGCCCAGAGGCCCTCCTTCTCCTCATGGCTCAGCTCAGCTGCAGCAGCAGGTGCTGGGACCAGAGCTCACCCAGCCACTGTCCCTGCCATGCAGTCCTGGACAGGCCAGGTTGAGTGGGTGCCTCCTTTGTTTCACTGGTGTCCCCTCAGGAGTACCAGAAATCTGTGATTTCTGAGTGGAAAACACTGAACCTGGACGTGCTGCTGACCCCGATGGTGGGCCCTGCTCTGGACCTGAATGCTGCAGGCAGGGCCATGGGTGAGGCCTGCTTTCTACCTACTCTAATTTTGGGGTTCCCTGCCCTTGAGGGCACATAGTTTGGCTGGCTATGGAAAGAGGAGTCAGGGGGATTACTTTGATAGACAGTGAGACCCCTGTCATATATACTATTTAAGTTGGAGACCTCAAGTTACAGAGTCTAGTTTTGGGGAATGGTATTTGAACCTAGCTGGGATTTAGATGAGCCAAGAAGATAGGAACAACATTCCAGAAGCTATGTGGGCAAAGGCCCAGGGCAAGCATCAGAGGAATCTTGCTGGGTTCTTTGGGTTTGTCATTTAAGCCTCAGCCCTAAGAGAGGGTCTTTCCCTGCTGGGGAAGCAGGGTACCATTTTATAGGGTGAGTGACTGGAGCCCAGCATGCATGCTGAGCACTGTAATTCCCCAAGGCCTGCTTCAGCTTTCATGGTGTGTTCCAGGGGCCGTCAGCTACACTATTCTTTACAACTGCCTGGATTTCCCTGCGGGAGTGGTGCCTGTCACCACGGTGACCACAGAGGATGAGGCCCAGATGGAGCATTACCAGGGCTACTTTGGGGATATCTGGGACAAAGTGCTGCAGAAGGTAAGGCCTGCTCATTCCTCTGCTCACCTCCTACCCACTCACCCCTCAGCTGGTGTCCTCAGCACTCAGCATCCTCAGCAGCCTTTCTGAAATCAGTATACCACCCAGCTCCACTTGCTGCTGTCCTCCTCAGTGAGGCGCTACCTTCCTGGACCCTGGGCACCCCGCACCTCCTGATGACCATGTCTCCTGCAGGCCCTGAAGAACAGTGTGGGGCTGCCCGTGGCCGTGCAGTGCGTGGCTCTGCCCTGGCAGGAAGAGCTGTGTCTGCGGTTCATGCGGGAGGTGGAGCGGCTGATGACCCCTGAGAAGCAGACATCCTGAGGGCTTCCAGCCACCTGGCTCCAAAGGACCCAACAGCATATACCCTGTAGCCCAGCCCAATGGGGTACATGGCCACCCTGTGAGAAAATGGGCCAAGACTTCTGTGTCCCCTTCCCTGAACCCCTGCCAAAGCACAGAATCCCCAAGTCTGGATCTTGCTCCCCTCTCTGGTCTCCTTTCCGTCCTGACCCGCCACCTTACCCCTACCCTGTATGGCAGCCAGCAGGTATGACGGTCAAAACCACCAATAAGTCAAGAAAGATTGCTTACTGTAGGCTACTGGGACTGGAGCCTATTAAAAGCAGGGCTGGCTTGATCTTCCAAAGCCAGGTCGCCCTTCTGCCCCCAAACCCCCATTGCCCTCAGGAAGAACACACACTGTGTCTTCTGCACTTTACTCCAGCCCCTCCTCTCTTGCTTGGACTCAGCCCAGCTTTGCAAGATACTGCCCTTGGTTTCCCTTCCTCTGTTCTCTGCCCTTCCTGCTCTTCTACCACTCAGTCCTTGGAGGCCTGGGCCAGACCCCTCTTTCTCCAGGAGGCTTTCCGTGTTGCTTCTGGGCCCTGGAAGGTGAGAGCTCTTTCCTCCCAGGCTCCTATGTATGGGGCATCTGTAGCAGGTGTTTCCCTGACCAGCTCTCCTTGATGGTGGGGACCACATTGCTATGTCTTTGTATTCTGTGGCCAGCACAGGGCAACAGGGGAGGCACCTGAGTTGGGCTGCAGGAAATAGAATGGACACAGTTGGCCCTGAGCCGGTGCTGTTGAGTCAAGGAGCCCACAGGCCTGGGGATGGTGGTCAGTGAGCTATGGAAAGGCAGGTGGAGAGTGTTCAGTTACAGGGCCAGCTGAAGCCTGCCTTGCTCTGTTAGTCCAGAAAGTTTTTTCGTGCCAAAAAACAGGGGATGAGGGCATCCCTGGGAGGAAGTACTTTATTCCAAGACCAGGGTGAGCTTGAATGAGCAGGGATGTTGAATGGGTACAGAGGAAGCAGAGGTGTAGATAAGCCAGATCAGCAACTCGAATTGTGTCTCAAGGGTGAGGGGGGCTTGTGAAGAGCCACACAGCCTCAGGGAGGGGAGTAGACGGAGAAAGGTAAGAGTGCTGCTGCTGACTGCAAATCTGGGGAGAGGGGAAAGGAGAGAGGAATAGAGAGGCTGTCCGAGGACGGGTAGTTGGGGAAGAGGTAAGCTGTTTCATCTCAGAGTCTCAGTCCTGCCTTGGCTGCCTGCTCACATCTCTTATTGGGCTGAGTTGCCTGGCAGGGGAAGCATAGTTAGTTTATGAGGGACTCAGCACTTTTCACAGAACTCCCCATTTGCTGGCCCCAGCCTAACTCCCCTGCAGTCTGGAGAAGGTTCAGAGTCTGATCCCTCGTGGTAGGGTGGGTACTGGCCCACACCTGGCCTGTTTTACATTTTCTTCCAGCCAAATTGCCTTTCCAGGGCTTCCTTCTGCATCCTGATTTTCCTGTTCCTCAGTGCTTTCCTCCCAGCTTATCGCCCACAGTGTTCCTGCCCCTACCAAACTGCCCTGTCTGGGAGGACCCATACTTTGGGGGCAGCTGACTCAAGGGCCCAGCCTGCATTGAGACACCTAGATTGAGATAAGTAGGTTCTTGCCACACTTTGCCCTGGCTCCTCCTAACTTGACAACTGCCTTGTATTAGCTGCTGTAATTTTCTCTCTGTCCCATAAAACCATCTGTCACCTGCCCCAGCTTCCTCCTTCTCCCACCCATTTCGTCACTGGTAGACTTGTCCTTTCAGACCCAAGGCTGAAGACTGGGGATGCTATTCCTTCATTCTTTTGCTGCTGGTTCATTGATTTCAGCCTGCCGGAGCCCTAGCTGACCATATCCAGCCCTGTGCCTAGTGGGGTTGGAGACTGAAGCCTGGCTGCCATCCTTGAGAGGGAGCTGACATACACACCTGCTCCCTAGTGATTGATAAGATTTTTGTTGGGATAAAAAAGACAAAGAAAGGAGAAAAGAGGCCTTTAGCTGCAGGAGAGAAGCAAGCATTCTCAGAACAAAGTGGAAGGACTTTTATCAGGTCTGGCTGGGGGAGGAGTTTGGGAGTTGGTCAGTGTGACATATCAGCAGCTGATTTGAAGCAGCATCTGCATGCACAAAACGAAACAGATTTGCTGGGGGCTGGGGGTAGAGCACTTGGGTGGTTATAGAGTCTTAGGATTGGAGAGAGCTCAGTGCAGGTGCAAAAAGGGAATGGGAGGTTTATTTCTGGAACTAGAACATAGAAGTTACTCTTGGAGAGATAAATTGCTTCTCTGGGCCTGGCACCAAGTTGGGTGGATCATGTTAGAGATAATCTTGTCAGTGATCAGGGCTAGATCAAGGGGGACAAGGATGGGGCCCCTTGCAGCTGGGGGAAGGGGGAAGGGGCCACAGAGGCACAAAGCTGTCCACTGTGGTACACGTTCACCATCATGCTTTCGTCCCAGCCACCTGCTTTTCATCCAGGTACAGTGGTAACTTCCTAACCCTCGGCCTCCCTGCTTCCATGTTCACCAGCCCCCAGTCCTTTCTCTACACAGTAGCAAGAGTGATCCTCCAGGAGTCCGTCAGGTTGAGTCACTGCTGAAGACCTCCCCCGACAGAATAAAATCCAGTCTCCTCATGGGACACAGCTCCTGTCCACTTCTTCAATCTCCTTTTGCAGGTCTCTTCCTCTCATCTGCTGTGCTCTGGCCACACAAGCACTTTAGTTTCTTGATCATCTGGAGCTGGTCTCTGCTTCAGAGTTTCTGTGTTAGTAGTTCCTCTGTGTCACCTTCCTTCACACCAGCTGTCACTTTATGTTACCCTTTGTACATTTTCTTAAAAGATAGCATTTTCTGTCTAAAATAATTTTGTCTCCTCTACTAAAGCAACTGTACCTTTTCTTGTTTGTGATTATATTCTTGGCACGAATGATATGGGGAATTTCACAGTTACTTCTGTGAAATTAAGAGAGCATCTACTAGGAGGGCCAGGCACTGTGTTGGGTCGTGGTACTACAATGATGGATGACACAGGCTTGGTTTCTGTCCTCTTCTAAAGGCTATTTCTAGCATGAAGGCAGGTGGCAGTGTGAACAAAGACTCCTGCATATTTAATGCATGGAAAGATTAAGGTGACTTTTCATTAGGAGAGGAGGAAAGGGATCTGAATGACCTTACTGAGTACCTACTGTGAGCCACCTACCTCCACGTGTTGTGGAGTTGCCATGTCATTTAATCATCCCATTAATATTTTAGTGGGTATTTTTGCCCCCATTTTACAGAAAGATGATGTGCCTTGCTTGAGGTCCCATGGCTGGAAGTGGGGGATTGGAACTGAAACCTGGGTCAGTCTTTGTCTGTACCTTATGTGATGTCCAACCCCTTCTGATGTCCCAGGACATGGAGGCACAGTCAGCACAGCACCAGGGGAGGGAGCACCTGAGTCAACTCTTCCCTTCCTGATCGCCTGTCTTCTGGACTCAAAACCTTCGAGGTCACAAGGTTGTCACCTGTTTCCATGGTCTTTTCCCTTCTCACCATGTCTACTGTCACAGCTCCTTGTGTGGCCTTGTCTTCTTCTGCTGTGGTTGTGTCTACTCTTCATGAGTCAGTGAGGAAACCTTTCTAAGTGAACACACTTAGTATCTTTAATATCCTTTGCCTCCTGGTTCCAACCTCCAAGGCCACACTTGGCCTTTGAGCAGGGCTGAGCACCTAGCGTACTCCCCACCTTCCTGCCCTTGGGCCCTGCATTAGCTGAGCTGAACACTGTCCCTCATCACCTTGCACCTGCCCACTCATCCCTGGCCAGAGTGAGCATCACTCACGACTCTGCCAGGCAGTGTTGCAAGTGCTGCCTTGTGCTTCTGTCCATGCCTGAAGCAGAGGTGGTATAACTGTAAGATCTGGTAATCTGTTAGATTGTGGAGCTGGTAACCCCCTGTGTCATTTGAAAATTGGGCATTACTATTTTTCATACATGAGGAACTGAAGTTGATTTGTCCAGGGCCAATCAGTAAGGGGTACAGAGAAAATATGAAACCTACATGTCGCACTCCAAGCCACACATACTTTCCTCATTTGTACAAGAAGAAGCATTGAACATACTGTAAGTACAGCTTGTGTGCTGGGCACACAGACATGCTGAGAATAGAAGCGACACCTACCTGCTCCTCTGCACATATCACACATCTCAGA
Source organism: Hydrochoerus hydrochaeris (assembly GCA_004027455.1). Classification (NCBI taxonomy): domain Eukaryota; kingdom Metazoa; phylum Chordata; class Mammalia; order Rodentia; family Hydrochaeridae; genus Hydrochoerus; species Hydrochoerus hydrochaeris. The sequence goes on along the minus strand of PVLA01002612.1, from coordinate 196,452 downwards.
CATGAACACATAGTCAATTCATGTGCTTCCCAGTAAGATGTTTTCGGTTCATGTTTCTCTAGCATCTGGCCTTGGCTGGACTCCCCCAGCCCTCCTGCCTGTGAGTTAGAAGTGGTGTTCCTGGCCTCCTCAGGTAATGCTGTGCAGGGTCAGGGCTCTGCAGTTGGCTGTGTAAGTCCAGCACCCTGAATAGTGCCTAGTACTCAGTGGAAACAGTGGAGCCTCACTGAGACAGGAGGAATGGGGGACTTGTTATCAGTGAGCCCAATTTGCCACCTCCACATTACTTCCTCATTTCATCCTCAGGGGGGAATTTCCCAGTCAGTCTCATTCCCTCAGCCCTTTTTGCATTTAGCTTATCTATTACCATGTCTTTGATTATTGCTCATAAGGACAAACAATCATCAATGTATATTCAGCCTAGAGCTTTTTCTTGGTCTGTAGATCTTTACCAACCCAGGACGAAAGCTGCCTCCTCAGTCTACGTGTCCTTCTTCCCCTCACTTACCCATCCAGTAACTATGCTGAATTTCTCTGAACAATACGCACAGGGTGGCCAATCAGAAATAGTCCATGCTTGGCCCAGTGTGGTGGTACACACCTGTTATCCTGCATTCATGAGCCTGAGGCAGAAAGTTTGCCTCAAGTTCAGGGCCAGTCTAAAGCCCGCCTGAACTACATAGCAAGACCTTGTCAAAACAAAACAAAAAAACAGCTTTCATTCTAGCAAATGCATAATTACACAAAACGTGTTAGGAGAATTGCAATGAAGTGGAAGTCCTGAATATTATGGGATTGAACCAAGTAGAACTTGATCTGGCTTCCAATGTGTGTGTGAAGCAGTGCCTCAGGGAATGCTTCCTGGAAGAGGAGACATTTGAGAAGCACATGAGCCGAAGACTAGCGCATTTGAAGAGGGCTCAAGCTGAAGCCTTCAGACATGACTGATATAACCAAGATCTGGGCAGGAGCTAGACGAGATTGGGTGGAGGAGGGAGAGTAAGGCAAGGAGTAAACTCAGGAAGTGTGGAGAACTTGAGAACACGTCTCAATGGGGCAGTGGCTGTGGTAGATGTAGACCTGAGTATCCTTTCTTTCACCCTAAGATCTGACTTGGCATGTCGGATGCTGCTAGGAAGGAGCCCACAGAGAAGTACAGAGGGCACAGATAAAAGTAGGAATGAAGGGCTCCATCAGCACCACTCCTTCCTGAAGAACTATCACAAAGCACCTGCTGTGTGCCAAACACTTTGTAAAAGGCTCACAAGGTCCTTGTTTTTATGAAACCTTTTTTCTAAGGTGGAAAACAGGAAATAATACACACTTTCCCCCTAAGTGTGGTGAAAACCTCCAGTGGGGTAATATGTTTTTTGTTTGGTTTTTTGTTTTATTTGTTGAGACAGGGTCTTGCTTTAGAAGTTTAGGCTGGCCCTGAATTCACTAGGTAGCCCAGGGTGGCCTTAAACTCATGGTGAGTACCTTGCCTCAGCCTTCTGAGTGCTGGGACTACAGGCATGCTCTACCATGCCTGGCTCAGTAAGGTATGATGGTAACGGAGCAGCAGCCTAAGCTCAGGTGAGATGTCAGGCTCTGAGTGTCATGGGATATGGTGTAAGTGCCACATGGCCCAGGAAGCTGAGGGTGTCAGGACAGCCATTGTTCCGTGTGTTCACTTCCACCTACCCACAGCCTTCTTCCCCTGGAAGGGAATCCACCTGGCAGGAGGGGGGAACCCTAGGACCAGAGCTGCCTACTCAGTCCACATGTCCTCATGTGCTGTCCCCTGGGTGGATACTGTTCCCTAAGATCCCTACCTGCTCCTTCAAACATCCTTTGCTTCCTTCCCTCCCTGGTCCCTATATCCCCCCCTGAACATCCACTCTGGGGAGAGCAAGGCCTGTTCAGCCACCTCCCTGGGTCTGCTTAGGTGCAGCACAAAGCATTGGTGAAAGCAACAGGAAACCATGGAACAATCCCATCTGGCAATTTTGAGGATCAAACTAGGGCACTAGAGGGGCATTATATGAGGAAAGTGATGTCAGAGCCTTGTTGCCTGCCCTCTTTATCCCCTGCAAGGCTCGGGACCCTCTAGAGTCTTGTCTCTGCCAATACTTCCTCTGTGTGGCCTAAGAGAGGGAGCCTTTGTCCCCCAGGATGTCCAGGTAGCAGGAAGAACTGGCTGGGAAGAGGCATGGCAGTGGCATATCCAGTAGGCTCCCTGGTGGTGTAGCTGTCACATGGTGGGAGGGCACTTGAGGAAACAGAAGCCTTATCTATGCAGGGTCCCCTGACACTGGGGCTGGCATGGCCGGGGAGTTCTCCTGTGGGCCCGGTTGGCAGATGCGCTGCTATTCTGGCAGCATGGCCCAGTGGGACCAAGAACTTCAGGGTGCAGGAGCTTAGGGAGCTGGAGCTGCAGCAGATGGGGGTCCTAGCCAGCATCTCTGGCAGCAGAGGAGCAGACAGCAGCCTCTGAGGTTCCTAGCCCAGGGACCCTTGGTCTTCTATTCCAGCAGATGGACACACCTCGGAACAGGGCCCTTTCCTTCAGAAAGCAGAGAGCCCAGTTGGGCAGTATTCACCCAACTCTGCCCTATCAGTTGTGTCCCTGTCAGTTTCTCCTCTATCCAAGTTCATGGAGCCTGTGGAGGTCAGGGACTGTGTATTTTTGGTGTTATCTCAGTGCTGGGCACATACATGGCTTAGTAATATGCTTACTTGGGGTAGTTGTTGAAATAAACAGATGGAAGATTTTGGGGATGCCTGGACCCCCGCAAGACTCACTGAGACAGGAACTCTCACCCACCTGCACCCTGTCCCATGCAGTTCTGACTCTTAGTGCAAAGGGTAGGGAGCTAGAAACAAAGCACCTGGGGAATTTAAGTCTTAAAAGGTGGCTTTGACCGTTCAGAAGGGGCTATTTCAAGACATTTGACAGCATTCAAGGCTGGCTGGAATGGAATTAGGAGATCAAGGCCGAGCCAAGTCTTCCTGGGGTAGCAGAGAGAAGGAGGGGAAGGCAGGGCAAGGAGACAGAGACTGAGCCTGAATTGGGCATTGCCTGGACATGCCCTTTCTGGACTCCAGGTCCCTTAGCTGCTGGAGGAGGAAGCCATGTATCTTGAGGTTCTCACCTTTGGTTGATGGTGGCTGACTCTGGGAGCAAGGGTGGGGTTACAGTCTCCTCATGCTCTGGAGTTCCTAAGTGTCCTCTGCTGTCCCCTGGATGGTGATTGATGGCCCCGGTGGGCAGCTTCTGTGCCTGAGCTGCTGTTGTTGCTGAAAATGTGTATTAATATTAATTGGGGCTAATTAGTTGGATAAATCAATCCGCCCCCAGAGAGCAGCTGCCCTCGGTTGATGATGAGGAAGTCCAGGCTAATGGGGCTGCTCTGGCAAATCAGCATGATGGAGAGGATTCCTGTGGGTGGTGGCCCCATCTGTGGGCATTGGTAGATTTAGGCTCCTTTAGTGTGGACCAGGGCCTGCTTGCTCAGCCTCCTGCTGGTGTTTCATCTGCCATGTTTGGGTGTGTCTGGAGCAGTGCTGCTGGTGTCTGTGTGCCTGCGGTGTGTGTGTGTGTGTGTGTGTGTACCTGACTAGGTGTGCATACCAGCTGGATTGTGTACGTCTTGATACATGTGGCTGGTGTGGGTCTGAGTGTTTTAAGTCAATATGTTCATGTGTAGTTGTGAGTCTGATACCTGGGGACAGCTGGAGTGCCTGTGTCTGGGCATCTAGATGTACACGTGAGTGTGAGTGTCTGGGCTGGATGCCTGAGCGGGGAGTGCATTGGTCTGGTCAGCTGGAGAAGTGGAGGGGTTCTGGGGTGAGGTCACCCATGATATCTCCACCTTGATGGCTGCTGGCTTCTTGGTTTTCTGCATTTCATTTTTTCCCCAACAAAGCTACACAAATCTTCCCTGGGCAACATCCCAGTCTGATCATCCTTCACCAGAGGTACCCTAAGACCTCAAGTGCCCAGCTTGTCCTAGGGGAGATAAAAGACTGAGAAATAGGTCAGACCCTCATAGAGTTTAATCAAACAAATCTAGTTCAGTTCAGTTTGGTAAAATTCCACAGGGCACTCCTTGTGCTGAACCCTGCAGACAGATTCATTATAAAGTGGAATAAGAAGCCAGGTCTGTTGGCACATGCCTGTAATCCCAGCACTCAGGAAGCTGAGGCAGGAGGATCAAGAGTTCAAGGTCAGCCGTGATAACATAAGGAGTTCAAGTCCAGCCTAGACTAACTAGTGAGATCCTGTCTCCAAAAACTGAAACCAGTACCACAAAAAAACAAAACAAAAAAACTGAAACCAAACCAGCAAAATAAAGAGCTACCTGGGCCCAGCACAATGGTGTGTGTCAGTAACCCTACCTCCTCAAGAGGCTGAGCCAAGGGGCTTGCTTAAATCCAAGAGTTGAGGCCAGTTTAGGGCAATATAGGAGCCCCTAGTTCAACAATGAAAAGATGAATCTCACATTTGACCCAGCCTTGTTTTAAAGAAGTTCCCAGTTTGGGTGAAACCAGAGCTGTGTGAAAAATGGAGGGAGCTCATCTAAGCATGGCCACAGCCAGTCACCTCTGGAGCTGTGGGACTTGGGAGATGGGCCTGTCCTCCTGGAGAGGGTCCTGTGGGGGAGGCTTCAGAGAGAGGTTGAGTCTTGTAAGATGAGTAGTTTTCCAAAAGAAGAAAGGAACAAGAAAGGCATTAGGAGCGAGGAGGGAGTTAAGGCTGTGTCTTTGTAGGACACATAGAAAAACATATTTAGTTTGGCTCCCTGGGGTAGTAGGACAAGCTGTTCATGGCTGCAGGCTACTGGCCAGGAGACTGTGACCACCTCAAGTGGAACCTGGCCACCCCAAGGGTTGAAGGTTTTTATGCTGTTAATTTTATTCAAGAACCCTTTGGAAATATTAATAAGTCAATTTCATAGTATCTTTACAATATATTTTCTTTGTTTTCCAAACTATGAAAGGAGACAGCACTGGCTGAATGTGGAAAAGTTCAGTCTATGGGACTGGCTGGAAGAGTGATTTGCTCTAAACCCTCGATTAAAATGGCACAGCAGAGATGGGTGTGGTAGTGCACATCTGTAATCCTAACACTCAGGAGGCTGAGGCAGGAGAATCCTTGCAAGTTCAAGACCAGTCTGGGCTAAAAAATGAACTCAAGGCCAGCCTGAACTGTATAGCAAGACCCTGTCTCAAAAAGATAAAACAAACAAACAAACAAACAAACAAGCAAATAAAATAGTACAGCAGTGGTCAAAGTCAGAGAAGAGCTGAGTGCAGTGCAACACTGGCACACAGGAAGGACTTCATCCAAAAGCATCCACAGAACTAGAGAGGGCAGCAGATAAGGTAAGAGGGTCTGGATCAAAGTCCAGGCTCCCACATCTTTCTAACCTTGGGCCAGAGAGTTAACCTCTCCCTGTCTCAGTTGCCTGCCTTGGAGAAAGAGAAAGACAGTGAGAGCAGGACACTCGGCTAAGGGTTTCGTGCAAAAGTGCAGACTTGACATGGTTCCCAGATGCAGTGTGAGCCATGATTTCTCAGTCTGGAGATTAGGGTACCTAAATAAGAACACAGTCTTGGGTTACAGTGAAAGCTCTGGAAACCGTGCTGCTAAGAGGGTGATGCAGTGGTACCCTCAAGGTAACTGATTGTTGGCTGTGAGTTTTTAACACCTGGCATGAATATCTCCAGCTGCAGTGAAGAGGCTGAAATGGAGGGTAGAGATTAGAGAAGGGGCCGGTATGGAGACACTAGGCTAAGAGGAGGGCTGGGCAGGCAGGGTGCCGGAGCACCAGAGGTGGGAGACAAGGCAACAGAACCACCGGGGCAGGGTGTGTTAAGTGTGGTTTTTAGGGCTCTGGCACTGATGAGCTGTGTGTCCTTGGGCAACAAGGTCTCTGCATTTCCATGTTTTCAACACTTGTAAGTACAGAAAATACAACTTACCACCTTGGGTGGGGGACAGGAATAATATGACTTACATGTAAAATGCTCAGAATGGAGTCTGAAACATATATTAGAACATACTGTAAAATATCTGGCATGCAATTACGTGTTCACTATTGACTGTTATAAGAAATTGGACGTCGGGGAGGGGTCTAGGGCCATTCTGAGGTTTGTTGATTTGGTGATGAGTGTCATCAACTGAGAGTTTCAAGAACAAATCTGGCAGGGAAATGATGGGTCCAGGGTTTGAAATGTGGCTCAGTGGTGGAACAGTTGTCTAGTATAGGCAAGCCCTGGGTTTCACCCCAGTATTACAAAAAAAGAAAAAAAAAAGATGAATCTTGTGCTCTGGGGTGTTTATGGGTATATAAGTGGGTGAACAGCTCTAGGGCCAGGAACCTGGGTTGGATAAATGAATTTGGTTCCTGAGGTCTGAGCTCACCCAAGGAGGACAGACAAGCAAGGAGACAGAAGGTCAAATATTAAGGAATAGCTGAGGCAGGAGGATCCTTTAGAGTTTGAGACCAACCTAGACTACATAGTGAGACCCAATCTCAAAAACCTTAAATGCTAACATCTCCAGGACCTGAGAAAAAGCCGCCGGAGGGCCCTGAAGGGCTTTCATACCGTCCTGGAGACAGACGGGGGCATGTTTTTAGTACCAAGGATGAACACAGGAGCATGTACCGTGCAGGTACATGTGCGAGCACTGTCAGTGGAGCGTGTGGTGTGTGCTGTGCAGTGTGTGCAGTGGCCTGGGTGGATCAGGTTTTGCTATCTGCCTGCCTTACTCCTTCTCAGCAGTAGCCAGATGTGGACCCCAAACCTACCCTGGACTCGCCCCTAGGTGAACTGGCCTAGAAGCTCTGGGTTGGGGAGCTGAGCCTGGAGAGTGTCCTCTGAAAGTATGATAGCGAACACTTTAGAAACCAAGTGCCCAAGCTGCAGCCCCCAACCCACATATTTATTGGAAAATGCCAACCCTGCAAATAAACCAGAATACTGAGGTTTTAGTTCAGAAAAAGCTGGCCTTGGGGCAGATTGGCCTGCATGCTAACAGACAGGGCTCTGCGTGCCCACTAGGGCACCTGTGCCATAGGTTTCCACCACTGTTCTACAACTGCTTAGAAGAGGTGGGGAACTTGTAAAAAATAAAACAAGAAGCAGATCACCGGGAATCAGAAAGGTATTGACCAGAAAAATTGAAAGCTACAGAAAAGTTGTAAAAACAGCTCACAATGCAGAGAAAAGAAGGAAAAAAATTCAAACTCTCTCCTTGGCTCTTTGAGGCTCAGAGAGAGGAAAACTGGGCTCCCAGATAGATGCAAAGTGTAAAGGGGCAAGAGATCCAGGGAGAAATGGCAGCAGAGCTGTGGCCTTGGCGAGGTGTGAGGTTTTTTTCCACGGAGACGCCTTCCACATGGCAGGCAGAAGCAAGAGAAGGATTCAAGCACAGTGCCCACCATATCACCAGACCAGGTGCCATTTCAGGAAGGGATTGATTATTTAAATCTGGAATTCAGAACAGCTAAAACTATTTCACTTCAGGGCTCGCAGTGTTACCTTCCTATCATGACTGGATGAGAGACAGCCACAGGAGACAGCTGCAGACAGGAAGTGAGCTAGAAAGAGAAGAGATCCCCTGAGAAGTTTAAACTCCAGCTGGGATGCACACAGACCACACCCCTCCTATGCAAAGCCAGGCCCATTGGAGTTGTGCTCAGAAACACTTGGGTCTGAAAGTGACTGCAGGCAGTAAGTACTGAACCTTTGTTCTGCTGCCTGCATCTGGCATAGATATGAGACCTGACTACCTTCCCTCTGCATGAGTGTGAGCAAGGACACACTCAGCATGCACACTGCTACAGCCTGGGGATAATTATGATGCAAAGAAAACTAATCTAAGATTAATTGGAGGGCCAGGGATATAGCTTAGCAGCACGGCATCTGCCTGGCAAGTGTGAGGTCTTGAGCTTGATTTCAGTACCAAAAAAAAAAAAAAAAAGAAGAAGATTAATTGGAATAAGTAAAATATCAGAAGATAGCTCAGAGGGCATAAAAAACTGTTCATGGAAATAATGGCAGAAAACTACAAATATTGGGAAAGAATTAAATATACAAATAAGTGAGGCATACAGATCCACAAATAGCCATGACAGAAAGAGAACCTCTCCACATTGTATTATACTCAAAGTATCAGAACACAGGGACAGAATCTTAAAAGCTGTTAGAAAAAAGCAATAAATTATTTATAAAGGTAAACCCACTGGGATTACAGTGGACTTCTCAATATAAACCTTAAAGGCCAGAGAGCTTGGAGTGAAGTGTTTTATGCCCTAAAAGATAACTTCCAACCCAGACTTACATATCCTGGAAAACTTTTTTTCAAAATTGATAGAAAAATAAGATATTTGCATGACAAAGAGCACTCAAGAAATTTATGACCACCAAACTAGCACTACACAAAAATTTCAAGAATATCCTAGAAAGAAACAATGAAACTAGCAATGCCAAAAAAATCTAACAGAATGGACACACCAGACAGGGCGAGCAGTTAAACAAAAAAGTGGAGAGGGGAACAGTAACAAAAATAATGCAGTGACAGGAATAAATCAATAGCCAGATATGATGGTGCGCGCCTCAATACCAGCACTCCAGAAACAGAGACAGGACAATTGCCAAGAGTTCAAGGCCAACCTAAATTAGGTAGTGAGATCTTGTCTAAATAAATAAATAAAATAATACTTTCAGTAACAACTCTCAGTGTGAATAGTCTCAATTCCTCAATTAAAAGACATAGATTGGCAAAATATAAATCAAGAAACAAAACCCAACAATATGCAGTATGCAAAAGCACATTTAATCAAAACAGAAACACAGATTAAAAATCAAAACAATATTCCACACAATGGAAACCCAGAGAAAAGCAGGAACAGCTATCCTAATTTCAGACAAAGTGAATTTCAAGACAAAACTAATCAAAACAGGCAAAGAAGGTCACTAAATACTGGTTTAAAGAACAATTTAAGAGGAAGAGATAACAATTACAAACATATATTCACCAAACACTGGCATGCCCTGCTTCATAAAACAAATATTACTGGATATGAAAAGATCATAACACAATTCAGTTACAGTGGAGGACTTCAATACCCCACTGTCATAAATAGATCAACTAGGCAAAAAAAATTAACGACAGCAACCAAAAGGAAAGGAGTATTTGTAAAGTCATTCTTGGAAGCTAACATTACCTTGATTCTGGAACCAGAATAGTACCAAACTAAAAAAGAAAACTATACGGGCCAATTTGTTTTTTTTTTTTTTTTGAGACAGGGTCTCACTATGCAGTTCAGGCTGGTCTTGGGCTCACTTTGTAGCCCAGGCTGGTCTCGAACTTGTAGTGATTCTCCTGCCTCAGCCTCCCAAGTACTGGGATTATAGGTATGTACCACCACGCCTGGTGGGGCCAATGTTTTTAATAAACATTGATAAAAAAATCCTCACCAACATACTGTCAAGCAGGATGTGACAAATAATCAAGAAGGTCATAATCATGACTAAGTAGAATTCATCCCAGGGATGCAGGGATGGTTCAACATACATAAATCAATAAATGTAATATAGCACACAAACTGAGTTCATATGTATCTAGGAATCTATCCATATCTTCTTTCTTTCTTGAGCAATCCTCCTGACTCAGCCTCGCAAGTGCTGGAGTTACAGGATGTGTGCTACCATGCCCAGCCTACCAGGGATTTTGACAGGAAGAAGAACATGACTTTACTGGATTTCTATTTAGACATTAAATTCATTTATTAAAAAATGAAGTCATCCTCTATTTTCAACCTGAATTCACAGGTCTATAGAATGTCTCCCTTTTCCCGCAAAATTCTGTAGCTCTTAGGGCATAATACCAATTTCATCATAAAGGCACATTATTGTGAGTATATAATAACCCACCCATTCTTTGGAATATTCCTATTGATGAATGATTAATTCTAAAATAAAGTATTGAAATTTTAATGTTTATTGAATGTTATAAGAAAGCATTAGTTTGTAATCCCAGCATTTGGGAGGCTGAGGCAGGAGGATTGGCATCAATCTGAGGCCAGCCTGGGCTACATAGCAAGTTCGGGGATAGTCTGAATTGCATAGTGAGATCCTTTTTCAAAACAAAACAACAAAAAATTTAAATTCAGCCTGGCATGGTGGTGCACTGTTGTAATTTCAACATTTAGAAGATTGAGGCAGGTAGCTCCCTAAAAGTTTGAGAGCAGCCTGGACTACAAAGAGAGACCCTGTCTCAAAATACCAAAAAAAAACAACAACAACAAAAAAAAGAAAGACAGAAAGAAGAAAGAAAGAAAGAAAGAAAGAAAGAAAGAAAGAAAGAAAGAAAAGAAAGAAGAAAAGGGGCAATTGAAATGAAGAAAATATTCATCTCTGGTCATTAGAGAAACACAAATTAAAACAGCACTGAGATTCATTTTACAGCCGGGCGTGGTGGCTCATGCCTGTAATCCCAGCACTCAGGAGGCTGAGGCAGGAGGATGGTTGTGTGTTTGAGACCAACCTGAGCTACAAAGTGAGCTCAAGGCAGCCTGAAGTGCATATCGAGACCCTGTCTCAAAAAGACCAAAAAAAAAAAAAAAAGATTCCATCTTAGAGAGAATGGCTGTCATAAAGAAAACAGATACATGCTGGTGAGTCTGTAGGAAATATGACCTCTTAATTGTTGATGGGAATATAAACTAGTATAATCATTATGGGCATCAGTACAAAGATTCCTTAAAGACCTAAAACAAGAAATTCCTTTTGACTTAGTTGTTCTCCGCTCAGGTCTCTCTCTCTCTCTCTCTCTCTCTCTCTCTCTCTCTTTTTTTTTTGTCTTTTTGAGACAGGGTCTCTCTATGCAGTTCAGGCCGGCCTTGAGCTCACTTTTGTAGCCCAGGCTGGTCTTGAACTTGCAACAATCCTTCTGCCTCAGCCTGGGATTACAGGCGTCAGCCACCACGCCCGGCCATTTTTTCTTTGTCTGTCGTTTTTTTTTTTTTTTTGGTACTGGGGATTGAACTCATGACTTTGCACTTGCGAGGCAGGTGCTTAGGCCACTGAGCTAAATCCCCGGCCCTCCAGGTCTCTTTCTAAAGAAAAGTAAAGATTGCTGGGGATGTAGCTCAGTGGGGTAAGCACCTGCCTGGAAAGCGCAAGGTTGTGAGTTCAATTCCTGGTACCAAAACAAACAAAAAGAAAAGATACGATATTACAGAGATCCATGCATACCCGTGTTTATAGCAGCACAATTCACAAAAGCTAAATCTTAGAAGTGGTCTTTATGTCCATCAACAGAAGAAGGGATAAAGAAAATGTGGTATTTATACATAATGAAGTATTACTCTGCCATAAAGCCTAGAGTAGCTAGAAATGTGGCAGTAGTCTTCCCTCCTCAGCCTTTAGTGTCCCTGGTTATTGTGAGGAGCCTGTTCTCAGTGCTGTGTGCTCCTTGGTCCCTACTTTAGGAATCAGGGTTGCTGTCTGCTCTTGGCCTTCCTTACCGTCAGCAGCCCTCACTCTGGAAAGGAGATCAGGAGATCTTGGTCTGAGGGAGGAGCTCAGGGGATCAAAGAAGCCCTAGGATTGGCTTGAGGATGTCCGGCCTCCAGACAGGATGGGGTGGGCTGCCAGGTGGTTGTTCCCTCCTGGCTCCAGCTCTGTTTCTCCTGCTTCTCTCGGCTTTGACTGCAGCAGCCTCATCTATGGCCAGACCTCAAACCCCCTGAACTTAAAGAAAATATCTGCATATACCTCTGAGGGCAGCAGAGCACCTCTGGCAGAAGAAGGTTCCATCCTGAGCGCCAGTATAGACACAGGTGGTGGCATGCACACACCAGCCTGGTTGGTGGGGTTTATGGCCTCTGGACTGCAGAATTCTGCCCTGGGTATTCACTGATTAGGGTGGCGGGCTGTGGTCATCCAAGCCTAGAGTAGCTAGAAATGTGGCAGTAGAGTGGCCTGCTCCACCCACTTCTACCTGACTTTTCCCTTATCTATCTATCTATCATCTATCAATCATCTATCTATCCAGCCATCCTTCACTCATTCAACCATCACTACTGTCATCATTTCATTCTCTGTCCATCAATCAGTGTCACCATTCACCCACTATTTAATTTACTGAACAAACTTTTATTATCTCTTCTGTTCCAGACACTGGAGTGGATATTTGGGATACTTCAGTGAATAAACTGAACAAATATTCCAGTCATTAAAAATTTACATACATCCTTCCTTCAATTATGTTTCATCCATCCATCTTTTTATCAACTCACATTTTATCCATTCATCTACTTACCCACCTATCCATCCATATATCCATTAATCTTTCCATGCATGCATGATGCATCCATCCCCCTTTGAACTCCTGTTATAGTTTGTGTCTGGGTGTCCACCCAAAGCCCCATGCAGTCGGGAGGGTGGGCTTCTAGAGTTGTGATTGATTCATGGTCCACTGCTGGGATTATGAGTGTGAGTGATACACCCACCCAGGATGGGTAGTCTCCATACAATATAAGGAACAAAAAGAGTCTTCTCCATGCTTCTCCTTTTTTGCTCTTGTTGCTTTTGCTGTTTTCTGCCACCAGGAGCTGTTGCTCTTCTGCTATGAGCCCCCATTCCCTGAGGGACAGGAGGGATCCCTGGAACAGAAAAGTGAGAGGTATCTGCCACCACCCTGCCCTGTTCAGTGACCACTGTGACTGGTCCCATGGCCCAGAACATGCAGAAATTGGTTCTGGGCCTCCTAGCCCTGCTGAGTGAAGCCATCCACCAGGTGGACCCCCCCCCCCAGTCTCCATGCCCTTCATGGTAGAGGTGACCTAGGTGGGGAGCAGACCTGGTAGGGCTCTTTCCCTCCCCTCCCATCATTCCTCACTGACCTGTCATCCTCTTTGAATACTTCCTATTCCACCCCAGGGCACCGACAGCAAGAAGCTGAAATGTTTAGTCCTGTTTCATACTCCTTGCTAGAAACCTACTGCTTTGACCTCCATTGGAACCATAGCTGTAATTCCATCAAAGAAGGACTCCAGTGTCACAAACCATCACACACAGGCAGAATACTCAGCAGGTGTTCAGAGACTAAGGTACCTCATTAAACTGGGCTTTGGCCCCATTGCTAACCCTGTCCAAGTCACATCTTTTCCAGGCATCAGTTTCCCCATTGATGCCATAAGGAGGTCAGACTACAAGATAGCCTCAGTTCTTTCCAGCATGGGCAGACTTCATTTATTTTCACTCAACAGCATTTATTGGTACAAACCATGAGTGAGGCTCTTTGATGCCTTCCTCCCACTATACAATGAGCACTGCTTTTCCCATTTCCAGGGGAGAAAACTGAGAAGTAAAATGACTTGTTTGTGATATATGGCTAGTAATTGGTAGACCAGGGCTGATTCCACAACTCTTTCCATAGGACAGAGTCTATCTATCATTTAGCTAATATCTTTCATCTGATTTCTTCCACCTGTCCTAGATGTATTAACATGATTACCAACCTTTGATCATTGTCTGTCACCCATAATTTGACCCTGTTGATCTCTCCATCCTCATCTTCTCCTGACAGTTCTTTGTTTAAAAATATCTGTGTCTATCTATCTACTTACTCACCTCCCCACCCACTCAACATCCATCCATCCATCCATCCATCCATCCATCCATCCATCCATTTACACATGCAGCCCTCTGACTACCCACTCATCTGTCATCTACCCATTCATGAATCTACCATCTGCGCATGATCTACTTCATTCACTCAGCCACCTTCCCATCTCCCACTCAGTCTTCATTCATCCCCAGAGCACCTGGAGCTTGGAGAATACATAGGGCAGTTCCCAGTTACTCTTGGGGTATCTCTGAAGATTCCCCCTGGGTGAGGACCACTGAGGCTCAAGGGACTGCTCTATAATCCTGGCTCTGGGAGGGAGTGAGGGCACCTGGTCCCCAGCTCAGTATCCCTTTTGAACCTCACCAAGCCTTTTGTGCCCCAGGTGCACTGTAGTATTTGTCCTCTATGAGTCGAATAGCTACACTCAGGCATTCCTTTGCATGTCCAGGGCCCTGCAGCTCCAGGCTGCTCCAGGATGTGGGATACAGGAGGGCTGAGAAAGGAGAGCGGATCCTTGAGGACATGGGGTGGAGTCAGTGAGGAGGATGAGGCCCAGAGAATGGTGTCTGGGAGAGGGATGCCAGGAGAAGAAGGACTAAAGGAGGGGGAAGGGAAGAGACTGCTCAGAGAGGGAAGGGATTTTCAGAGAGAAGGGTACCTTATGGAGAGGAAAGAGGCTGGAGACGGTGTGGGCTTCTCCAGAGCTTTGTGGGGCTAGGGCTTGGTGAAGGTCTGAGGTTTGTCGGGGAGCAGCAGGCTGCATGGTGGTGTGCCCATGTCCCTGGGCTGTTCCCTGTGGCTCTGCAGTCAGTCCCCACTGCTTGTTACACCCCTTGGATGCCACAGTCGGTGAGAATTTTGAAGAGATTTGAGGAGAAGAGTGAGTCTCCTCAGGTCCTGCTCTTGCCCACGAGAGCATGGGATGGTGGCGACTGAATTTGGTGTCTATTTGGAACCTAATCAGGGTGGGTTTTGATTATCTTTTGTCAATTGCCCAGTTTGATCTCAAACACCTTACACTTTAGCCTCCTGAATAGGTAGAGCTACAGGCTGGTGCCCAAACATCTGGCTTAACTAGGGTGTTGAGCTCATGCTCAACATTAGGATTGAGTTTAGATTTTTGAGTTGGGGTTGGTTTATGGCTAGGGTTGCAGGTCTTAGTGAAGGCTGGAAATAATGTTAGGTAGAGGTAAAGAATGGAGGGGAAGTTGAGGTTTATTTTTTATTATAATTATTTTTTGAGACAAGATCTCACAGGCTGGTCTTGAACTCACAGCAATCCTTCAGCCTCAGCCCAGGAGTGCATGTGCCACCATGCCCAGCCATAGTTTTGGTTTTTTTTCAAACAGCGTCTCACTATATAGTCCAGGCTGGCCTTGAACTCACAGAAATCCTCCTGCATTAGCTGACTAAGGGCTGGAATTACAGGCATGTGCCATCGCTCCTGACATGGTTTAGTTTTAGCTGGGGTTCAGTTGGTTTGACTTGGAGTTGGGTTAAAGTTAAGAGGAAAGACAGGCTTGGGTTCAGGGCTGAGAAGATCGGAATTGAAGCTAGAATTTGATGGGCGATGAGGCTGGGAGAAGATTCTGCTTGGGTTTGGGTTTGCTGTTTGGTTTGGCTTGTAGGGGCTGGAGCTGAGGCATGATTAATTAGATTTCAGTTTGAATGGCCCCAGGGCTAGCCAGATGCCTCAAGGCTAGGAGAAAGAGCTTGTGGTCTTTCAGGGAGAGTTCCTATGGTTACCATGTTGGAGGGGAGTTGACCAGAGGATGAATGCTTTTGAGAATCTTGGGTAGAAAGAATTCTTGGCCAACACATTGCCTTGGCCATAGTCGCTTCCAGCCCATCAGCTGATTTTCAGCCTACAAAGAGGCCAGATCCTACCTCTTGGTACAAAAGCAGGTCCTCCTGGGGCTGGGGTTATAGCTCAGTGGCACGGCACATGTCTGGAAAGGCTGAGGGCGTGAGTTCCATTCCTGGTACAAATAAATAAAAGAAGGTACTCTCGTAGTGAATTTCTCAAAGTCTTCTTCAGTCTCCTGTGAGCAGCACCCAGAACTAGATGTAACGTGTATGCTTGGGAAGACATCAAGGGGCTGCAGAGCTGGGGCGGCAAAGACCTTGTGGTGCTGGGAGTGGCCAGACAAGGGGCAGAGTGTGGGCTGGGTGGCCTGCAAGGGAGGCCCAGTGGGTCCTGGGCAGAGGAGGCTTGATGACCAAAGAAGCTAATCTCATCCATTTCTCTGAAGCTAGGATGACACATCACCTCCAGACCACTGTCGTCCCCTTCTCACCCCTTCCCTTCAGCCCTGGGAAGGCCCTGAGCCTCCCTGTATCCCTCTGAGGCTCATAGCCTGACAGAGCTCCTGGAGGCTGAGCCTCTGGAAAGCAGTGGCCTCAGGGAGCCATGTGGCTTCCAAGCCTGGTGATGCCTTGCACACACTCTTGCAAGCTCTGCAGTTCTAAGAAGAACCGACAGGGGGCGTTGGCCCACCCTTTCACTTGATTTTTCAGTCTTCTTGGAAGTTAGCTTAGCGCCTGCCTGAGCCTGTCCAGCATCCTGAACTTCTCGGTGGGCGTGTGCTCGTCAGTACTGTGACTGCTACTGGACTTTTCTACCTGGGGTACCACAGAGATAGTACTGACAAAAATTTCCAGGAAGTCAGTTTCCTTCCGGAGGGGTACAAACCAGGGCTGATTCTTACCTCCATCTGGCAGGAGTCTGCGGGGCGTGGTGGTGAGGGTCAAATGGGCCACTCCTTTTTAGCTTTTACCCTTTACTCCTTTGCAGCAGTTTCACTCCATCTATGTGACCTCTGTGTCAGCCCCATCCTTGTCAGTGAAGAAAAACTTGGCAAAATCAGTGGTCCTCTTGGCACTTAGAAGGAAAGTGGATTCTAGAGGCAGAGAAGGTACAAGAAGCAAAAACCCCTGGTTGGAGCTTACTATGGGCCTAGGCTGGACATTGCTGCCCTTTGGAGCTCTATTTCTTCTCCCTGAAAATGGGAATCAAAGCACCCATCTTGCCAATTTGTGCTAAAGCTTAGTTAAATAAAAAATAGAATGAAGGGCTGGGGATTTAGCTCAGCGGCATAAGCGCTTGCCTTGCAAGCGTGTGTTTGTGAGTTTGATCCCCGGTACCAATAAAAAAAAAAAGAGAATGAAGCAATTAGATGAGCCCTTGCATGTAGGAAGTGTCCAACAAATGTTACTATTATTAATTGAGAGGTGGTTCATACAAAGAAATACCACCATAGACTTGTTTGCTGCAAGGTCTGGAATAACAACACTGACTTTGGAAAGAGGGAGAGAGAGTGAGACTGAGCCTGAAAGTATGCATGTGTCTGAGTCAGACATTAAGTGACTTAACTTTTTCTGGAAATTGATTTTGGTGCAAGTTACCCAGTGGAATTGCTGACCTGAATTCTGAGAAAATAACAATAATGACACTAATGTGTCTTGAGCTCTTACTCTGTCCTAGGAACTGCTCAAAAGTGCTGTATATATATTACATCATTAAATCCACAACTGTGCTTTGAGGTTTTGCAAATGAGGAAGTCTGTACCTCCATTAAGAGACCGGAGTGAAGTGACACAGCCAGTTGAAGTGGCCGAGCTTGGGACCTGAAGCCAGGTGATCGGCTTCCAGAGGCAATTAAGGGTATATGTGCTATCATTGAAAACTTGTTTGAATTCCTACAAGGATGTTTGGATTTCATAGCAGGGGTTCTGGTTCAGCTCCTATGGTCCTGGGCCCATGACTGAGGAATGCCGTCACTGTGGAAACATAATCAGGCTCTGGATCAGGAATTTGTACCTCCTTCTTTTCCTTGCCATAAATATTAGGTAGATGCCTGGTTTAGTTCCTTCATCATGGTTGAGAGCAAGTTTTACACCTTAACCTTGGAGAACTATAAATACTGTGTGCTAACTGATTATAACCACTGGAGCTCTTTAACCTTGGAGAACTATAGATAAAATCAGCACAGTCTTTCAGGTTTCACTGAGGGCTGAGGAAACATGAACTGAGAGCCAGGACATCTTTACCTTAGTGTAGATTAGGGCTGAGATGTTTGGATTAAGGGAAAACCTAGGCCAGCCCCTCCTGCAGAACCCAGAACAGCATGGGAGAGGAGGGCAGGCAGTGGGTCTGTGGACAGGAAGCAGCCTCTGAGTTCTGTCTTCTCTTCTAAAGGCAGGAAGGGTGCCTGGGGCTTCTGGTGGCAGCCGCATATCACCGTGCCATGGAAAGAGGAGTTGTGTCTCCTGTCCATGATGGAAGTGGAAAGCTGGGTCAGTAGCCAGAGTGAATCAAAATGACAGCTGCTCCTCCTGAGGATTTTCTGAGGACCTCACCCATGTCTGTTAATGCCTCTTCCTTCTTGTGAGGGTCAAATCAACCTCATGTTTCCTTCTCTTGTGGCTCCACCACAGTGCTCTTTGTGGCTCCCCTCTGAGGGTGCACAAGGCCTCCCCAGGTTGGCTCAAGGCAAGAAGCAGGATGGGGGTAGGGATCAGTAAACGTTTTTTGCCTTTTAGTCTTGAGATCTCAGGTCAGGTGGAGAATAGCCTCCTCGTGTTCTTCTGTCTCCAGTTGCATCTCCTTGGGTTCTACTCCCCCAGATGCTGTCCCAGGTTGCAGTAGAAGGGAGACACCCAACATAGAAACCTGGGCCCAAAGCCTGGCTCTGTACTGACTTGCTCTGCATTGGCATGAAGTCATTTCCCCTCTCAGGACTTCAATTTTCCTATCTGAAAATGAGGAGGTTAAATTTGATAAGGTCCATAGTAATGGGCAGCCTGAGCATTCTGTGAGCTGTGTTTCCTAGGCACTGCTCTCATCAAGAACTTGTAATGGCTCCCACTGGTGTCTGGAGAAGATGCCAGAGAGCATTCCCACGGGAGTGGAACCCATTCAGAGCAGATGCTGGGTTAGGATCAGCACTCCTGACTTACAGTCCAGTGCTTTTCCTACAGAGCTAATTTCTTGACCTAGTATTCAGCACCTCCCCTAAGATCTTCCAAAGCCTCCTGCCCACGGCTCTGTCAGAGCATTGCCTCTCTCCAGTCCTTCCACCTGGGGTCTTCTCGCAGTCATGAACACATACTTTCGCTTCTGCTTTTGTGCCTCTCTTCATACCATCCCCTCTCCCTGGACAGCTTTACAGTCTTTTCTGTTTTTCACATCTTGTGTTAAATGCCATTTCCTCCAGGAAGAATTTCTTGAGTCTTCCATGTGTCCTCCTCCACCATCTTCCCTTCACCTGGTCTCTCTTGAGGTCCTTTCCCCATAACTTCCTCTTCCCTGGTCCCATTCCTCTTTCAGCCCTGCTTCTGGCCAATCATACAAACACATGAGCTCCCTCCTCTTGGTGTCTGACAGCAGAGGCCTTCAGGAGATAATGTCTCAGTGTGAAGGAATAGAATCCATCCAGCTGTCTGTTGGTCTTACATTGTTCTCTCTGAACACAAATTTCAGGTAGGAAAAGGCCTTTGTTGTTTTTGGAATTGGGTCTTGCTATGTAGTTCAGGCTGGGCTAGAACTCACTAGCCCAGGGTGAGCTTGAACTCATGGTGATCCTCCTACCTCAGCCTCCTGAGTGCTGGGATTATAGGGGGGCACTACCATACCTGGTCTAGGGAGGGGTTTTAATTAAAAGAATTTAAGAAGACCCCAGAATCACACCAGAGGGCCAGCCATGCAAGTGAAGGAATTAATGTGGGGTGCT
Source organism: Hydrochoerus hydrochaeris (assembly GCA_004027455.1). NCBI lineage: Eukaryota > Metazoa > Chordata > Mammalia > Rodentia > Hydrochaeridae > Hydrochoerus > Hydrochoerus hydrochaeris. The sequence goes on along the minus strand of PVLA01002612.1, from coordinate 177,091 downwards.
CAGGTATCAGTTGACCACCACATGGGGTGCTCTTGCCCTACCACTAAATCTGAGTTCTCTGATGGGGAAGACACCTCCTGTTTCCCCCTCTCACAAGTTAGTAGAGCTTATGCCCTATCCTCCCTTCAGAGGCTTGGAGGAGGTAGCAGGCGGCAACAGGACGCCAGGGAGCAGCATTGAGCTTCACACAGTCCAGATGGCCGGCTTCTGTTCACCCGGCTTGCGCCGGCCCAGCCAGGTCATTTAGCTCCGTGGCACAGATGGGGCAACAGCCAGTGGAGGGACAGAGAAGGGTGTGCAGCAACAAGCACGACGCTTTCTTTTTGGGTTAAACAGCGGCAGAATGAAGATGTAGGAGTGGCATTCTCTTTTGGGTTGAAATGAGCTTCCGGAAAAGGGGGGCAGACCCCAGCTCAAGGGACTGAGTAAAAGGGAAGCTGTGCCCTGGGCCAGGCTTCTGGTCCCCACTGTGTCTCAAACTGTTGTCTGGGTGTCAGCAACCCCCACCCCCCCAGCCCAGCTCCAGACCTCACCCTAGCTCTGTCTCCTGAGACCACCCTGTCTTATTTGAACTCTCCCTGGTCTGTGTGAGCGGGGCAGGTTACTCACCCCCCAGTTTCTGTCTGTGCAAGCTTCTCTGAGATCTATCTGTATGTGGGCACTAGTGGAACAACCCCCCCCCCCAGCACATCGTCTGCCCCTTCCCTTCTCACTTCATAGGCAGGTCCAGGTCCCACTCTGTCCCCTCAGAGGCCTTGGCCAGGTCCCCAGCTCTTCAGAGCATCTGTAAGATGGGACTAAAGGTCCCACGTGCCACACACCTGGGAAGGGACAGACCCCACTCATGGAGGTGTAGCAAATAGGAGGGACTTGGGTGCCCCCTCCCCAGCGTGGGAGCGCTTGTGGGGTGAGAGGTTGCTCAAGTCTGGGTGTCTAAATCCGGAGCGGTTATGCAGCACTATAATCCTAGCACTTGGGAGACTGAGGCAAGAGGACCCCCAGCTTGGGCTAGGTAGTGAGTTTGAGGTCAGGACTACAAGGCAACACCCTGTCTCAACAAACCAATCAGCCAACCAACAAGTCTGGGTGTCAGTGTCCAGAATCCACAGGAAGAGTCAGGCCCTCCTGTGGGAGACTGCAAGAACCTAAACTGGGTCACCCCAGAAGGGGAATTTCGCTCAGAAGCAGGAAAATTCTCGGGGTGAAGGGTGGTTCTACACAGGCAGCGCCCGAGGCCCCTCACTAAGGCTCTTTAGGAAGAGGGCCTGCAGTTTCTGCAGTTTTGGTCTCTTTTCTGTGCCGAGGGATGCTAGGTGAGAACTATCACCTTTCTGGGCCTCAGTTTCCCTTCTGGCTCTTGCATAGGCAAAGGGTGCCCGAGTGAGACCTCCCCGTATTCAGTTCGAAGGCTCGCTGGGTGCAGGAATCCTCGGTTCTTCCCTCAGCCAACGCCCCCCCACTCCGGGGCAGGCGGACCCACCCGGGCACCCACTCGCAGACCCAGGGCCTGCCGGAAGCCGGGCTCGGCCCCTACCCGTGCGCCCCGCCCCGCCCGCCGCGTCTCCCTGGGCGCCCGCATTAAAGCGCATATGCAAGCCATGAATTATCAACTGAAAGGAGTCAATTACCGGCTCTAAAAACGAGTGTCTGCGCCCGGAGCGCCCGGGGCCATCCGCCTATTTACGGAGCGCTCTCCCCCGCCCCACCAGGGAGGGAAGAGCCGCAGACCCGAGCCTGAGACCGCGGCGCGAGTGGCAAGCGGGGAGGCCAGGCTGGGAAGCGGGCGCGGGGCGAAGGGCCGCCTGGGGCTCAGCCGGGCAGGGGCGGAGGGACCGGCAGTCCTGGCAGGAACCAGGCGGCAGGCTGCGGCCTTGCCCTCTGCCGAGGTGAGGAAGGGCCCTGAAGGCAGGCAGGAAGGGTGAGGATCGGCTTGATGGGGCTAGATGTGGGGGTGTCTGCGTGGACGCTCAGCAAGGAGGGAGAAATGGCGAAAAACAACCATAAAGGGCTCAGGAAGTCCTCCCCCTCCCCAGCTATTTCCTCCTCTGGAAATGCTTTTCCTGGCTGACTCCTCCTCACCCTTTGATTCTGCATCTCCCAGGCTTCTGCACCTGCTCCATTCTATCCCACATCCAGACCTGACTTCCCTACCAGGTGGTGGGTGCAGAAGCAGGTCTTGTCCACCTTGCTTAATGTCTCTTGTGGAGGGTGCCCCCTAATACTTGCTTTTGCAGAAGAAAGGGAGAGAGGAAGAGGAGAGAAGGAAGTGAGCTAGGGTAGAGAGGACTTAGGTGTGAGAAGAGCTATGACCACGATGTCGAGGCAGGTAGGCCCCAAGGGGCGCCTCCCATGTGGAATGGAGGGAGAAGACTTCAGCCAGACACAGTGCTGGGGGAGGAGAGGGGCCCGTGGGGTCACAGCAGGGGTCCAGGGAAGGAATGGAAGTCTAGAGGGAAAGGGGCCGGAAACCTAGTATCACCAGCTCCAGCCAGAAGTGTCAGAGCCCCATGGCTGTGCCCTGAGGGCCCCTTGCCATCCTAGGCCTCTTCTAGAAAGAGTGGGGAAGGGACCCCCACTTCCCGAAACTAGGGAAGGAGCAGGGCCTGCACTGGGCAGGGGGAAGAGTGTGAGCTTGGACTAGAACAGTGTTTCTCTCTCCCAGTGTGATCACAGGCTTCACTGCTGAACCTCAGGTGCCTTGTCTATCAAGTGGGCAGGTTGCTGCCTCCTTGCCACGACTGTCCTCACATCTGCGTAGTATTTTCCCTAAGTCCTTATTCTCACTGACCTGAGTTAAGAATTTGAATAACTGTTGTTTACTGAAGCTTCCAAGGCACGAAGCATGTTTTAAAGGGGTCATCACTGCACTCCTCACAGCTTTCAGAGGCTGCTGCTGCGGAAACCAGAGGCTGAGATCAGGAAGCGGCAGCATCAAGTCTGAAGCCAGCTCTGACAGCAGAAGCTCTGGAAGTCTCCCGGTACCGTACTGCAGAGCTTCTGCCCAGTCCTCACGGCCCCTCTAGTCTGGCTGAGTCCAGATCCACAACAGAGTGGGGCTGGGGGTCAGTAGTGAGCAGGGCAGCTCAGGTCTTGTAGGGGCTGCCCCTGGAGTCTTGTTCCTGCCATGGTGTGGACTGGGTGTCCAGGCTGATGAGTCTGTGACCGCCATGCCATTAGCAGGCAGCCAGAGGGATTGTCTGCGAGCAACAACGCTGGGGTTCCTGCGCCACTCGCCTATTAGTAGCTGGTGGCTTCACGGTGATTTATTGGGGCTTCTTCATTTCCCCTTGGTCTGCTATAAACATATTTATACCACCAGAGTGACCGATAAATTTCCCTTATGAATCCTGTTATCTCCCCTATTAACCATCCATCACCTTTTATGCGGCCACAGTGGGCCAGGCTAGGGCACCAGGGCTGGGTGGCCCACGGCCCCTTACCCCTGTGAACTCTTCACCTCCCCCATGCTCTGCAGACTGGCGGCTGCCGCTGCTTTCCTGCTGCTTTCTAGGGTGAGACCAAACTTCAGGCAGGGCTTTGGAAATGTGGCTTTCTCCAGGATCTAAGAATGGGGAGTCCCTCTTGGTGCTCTCTGGAATCTCTCTAAAGTTGCTCTGACTTTCCCTCCTTTAAGTGCACAGGATTCTCCTGGAGCTTCTCCTGTCCCTACTCTCAGCTCAACTCTCAATCTCATCTATCTCTGTGCAACCAAAAAATAAGACACAAAGCTGGGTGTGGTGGCGTACTCCTGTAATTCCAGCACTTGAGAGGCTGAGACAGGAGGATTTTTGCAAGTTCAGTACCAGCCTGGGATGCAAAGTGAGCCCAAGGCCAGCCTGATTGCATAGCAGGACCCTGTCTCAAAATGATAAAAAAGAAAAAAAAATACAGTGTGATGACAGAGTAGCCTGATGTTAGCTGGCATTGGGGAGTGTCCCCTCTCTGCCAGTCTTTTCCTATATGTGACTCTATGTGATCTTCCTCACAATCACAGATGTTTATTGCTCCATTTGTCAGATGAGTCTGAGTAGATAAGGCTCAGAGACCTTCAGTGATGAGCCTTAGGTCACCCAGCTGAGGGCAGAGCTGTAATGTAGGGTTTTCAGTCACTGCAATATACAACCTGTCAAAATGCCATAGGTGGGGAGAGCTTCACCCAAAAAGTTAAAAAAAAAAGTTTTTCAGCAGAGTGCTCTAGGGGGAGGTGGTGGGGTGCCCAGTAGAGCAGGAAGTGACCTCTGCTTCTCTCCAGTCCAGTTGACTTAACTTGGACACCTGTTAAGGCCCAAACTTCTGGGCGTAGCAGGCAAGGTCTTTACAAGCTTTAAGGCATCTGTATGGCCACATCTGAAAGGGACCTGATGCATGGCCAGTCGGCCAGGGCCTGGCTCAGACCTTCTCAGCTGTGTTCCTGTGATGAAGCTCTACCATCTCCAGGCTCAGCTGTTGTGAGCATGGAGTTCTGTTTTTTGGAACATGGCTGTGTGTGGGTATGAGTGTGGGGTATACACAGCAATCCTGTTTCCTCCCCCTTCATCCACAAAGTCAGCTGGAACCCTATGGAAAGCCCCTCTGGGGTTCAGATGACCCACATCCTCCACAGGAGGTCAGTCTTGAGATCAAGGTCTACTCCCCTGAGCCCTGGTATTTCTTCATGAGTTCAAGGGGAGTGAACCTAGGTGGGTATTTTTATTAGTATTTTATGAACAGGAACACTGAGGCCCAGAGAGGAGCAAGAACAGAACCTTGAGTTAAGGCGTGTGACTGGGAGAGGACTCAGCAGCTGGAGGATGGCGTCCGTCTGCAATCCACCCACTCTGCACAGCCATGAGTGGGGGTGGCTGCAGTCTGAGGGAAGTCTTGTTACTCTTGTCCGAGATGCAGTGTCCTGGGTGGTCGGGGTGGGAGGTAGCTGGGGAGAGGGGATTATGGGCTTAGCATCCCAAGCAACAGATTGTCCTCTGAAAGGAGGATGTGCGAAGGTCATTCTGGCCATTCCCCTGCCTCCCATGGTCCTGTGGGAAGAGCTGTTGGGGAATGGCTGCTTCCCCACATCCTAGCACTTGGGGGAGATAGCCCATGCCAGGGGAAGGAGTCCTGAGTTCAGGCCCCACTTGGCCCGTGACCTGCTGTGCAATCTGGAGCATGTCTGGCCCTTTCTGGGCTTTACCCCTTCGACAGTCTCCAGCTCAGGCCTGCTGTGTGCCATAGGGAGAGTCTCACCCTTGGACCAGAGCACCTGATAGGGAACCCGGGGTGGGGGGTCAGCAGGCCCCCCAGCCAGCCAGATGCTTTGGGAGCCTCGCCTGCAACCCTTCTCAGCTTTGCTGTCTTGGCTGCCTGCTCTCCTTGATCCCCTCTCTCCTTCCTCTTGCCTTCTCTGTGCTACCATCTGTCTGTCTGTCCACCTTTATCTCTGGTCTGGCAGCCCTTCCTCCCCCTCTTCATGTCCTTTCTTCTCCACAAGGTTGGCCTCCCTGGGGTGGGTGTAGGGCCCAGATTGTGCGTGAGAGAATATGTGTGCGCTGCCTCCCTCTGCCTCCCCCTCTTAGTCATTTTCAATGTCATAAATTTCCACGTCTCTCTCCTCCACTCGGCTATTACCTGCGCCTCCGTCACCGGGCAGCGCTCCCGCTCCCAGATGGGCTAGGCCATCTCCGTTCTGCAAATGACTCAGGGAGAGAGAGGCAGGGAAGGAGGGAGAGAAAGGAGCTGAGAGACATGAGAGATTGAGGGAGAAGATGGGTGAACAGAAGACAGAGGCAAGTAGAGAGGGAGAGAGGCAGCCTCAGAGGGCTCAGCCTTCTCTCCTCCAGATACAAAGGTCATTGCCAACATGGAGCCTGCCTGCCACCAGGGCAGGACAGGTGGTGGTGTGCTGAGTCTGGGGTGGAGCCAGGCCACCAGCTCTCTCCCTGCCCAGTGTGGACCCTGCCACAGCCTCTCCCCTGTACTCCCATTTCTCTGGTGTGCCAGGCTCCTGACAAACAGACCCCTACTCCCTCCAGGAAGGGGCCCCTCTGCTAGGCAGCGTGATAGGACTTAGGGTTCCACAATGAAGAGGGAGATATCCTCTTCCTTCAGAATTGGGGTTCTGGGTGCAGGACTCTCCACACAATGAGCTTCTCAGGACCATGTGAAATGTCCCCCTGCACTCTGTGTTTGCCTCTGCTTTCTCAGACCTGGTCCTTTGGATGGGAGCTGGTTGAGAAATCAGGCAGCCTGTCTTGGGCACTTCTCCATAGCCCTGTGGGGAGGAAATAGAGCAAAGGAAGGGCCAGAGTGGCCAGGCTAAGGGACCCACAGCCCCAAAGGTCCTGCTGGGAAGGACACAGTGGAGCTCCAGCTGGTGCTGCTGCTGATGTGAGTGATGGCCATGGTCATGGGAGGGCAGCCCTGCAGCTGACAGTGCCTCCTGAAGCACTTTGAGCCTTCTGCTCTCAATACTTCCAATTGTTCCTCTGCTCCCCAGAGTGACTGAAACAATGCAAATATGATTATGTCTTTTCTGGCTTAAATCCTCTAACAGCTTCACAGCTTACTGAGAGCAAAAATGAAGTGCCTTCTGGTTCCATGCTCTCCCAGCTTCTGCCTGCTGACAAGGCCTAGGCCAATGGTGGTGAACCTATGGCACGTATGCCGCAGTGGGCTGTTTGCATCATTGAAAGTGCTGAAAGGTTTGCCATCACTACCCTAGACTGTCCACCCAGGGCCTTTGCCGTGTTCTCCTTGCACAGAGCTGGCTCCTCTTTTCTAGCCCAAATGTCACTGCACAGGGAAACTGATCCTGGCGATCTCATCAAATGACAGGTGACCCCATTCATCTCTATCATGGCTTCCTGAACAATTATTTTATGACTCTTTACACATTTTGTCATTACTTGTTTACTTAGCTGTTTTCTTGTTTAGTGTCCAGCTCCTCTAATGGACACTACCTCTGATGGACAGTGTTTGCGCTGCTAATCAGAGGCAGCACCTGCTACAACATGAGTCTTCAAGAAGCATTTGTTAGGCAGGTATGGTGATGCATGCCTATAATCCCACAGCACTCTAGGAGGCTGAGGCAGGAGAATCAAACATTTGAGTGGAAAACTTAGTGATTTAGCAAGACCCCGTGTCAAAAAATAAAAAGGTTTGGAGCAGTAGTTCAATGAGACAGTACCTCTGAATGCCATACCTGGGCACAGGACCTCAGGCTGGGCTCAAATTCACTGTGAGCCTCCTGCCTTTGCTTCCCAAGTACTGGGATTACAGGTATGCACTACCATGTCCAGTTTTTAAAAAGTATTTATTGAATAAATGATGCAAATAATGTCAGTGCATTTTCTTGAGTGGTTTGGATGGAGGATGAAAGTTGGGATGAATGTTGTACTAGGCTGGTGGCCTGAGGTCACTGTCCATCTAGTGAAATTTGTTGAAATCTCAATATGATAGGGAAAGACTTCTTGCCCTGATGCTGGAATTTAGCTTATGATCAGGGTCAAGCTTCAAAAGAGAGTTTTCTTTATTAAAGCAACACCTTCATTTTGGACTCTCCCTATCTGGGTACACACACACACACACACACACACACACACCTCTCCATGCAGAGTGGTCTAACATAAGCCACACTTATACACAGAGTCCCTCATAGATGCTCATACACACCAAGGTACACAGAGGGACAAATCTGGTTACACACATTCCCACACATGCCAGACACTCACAGGCATATTTGTGGACAAACACACACACAAATGTACATACTCCTACATATATATGCTTGTATGCAGAGTCATCCAAACCAGCACAAACACTTAGATATCAAGAGAAGACACCTGTTCACTTACCTTCTTTCTCATGATCCATTCCATGGCGAAACAGCCCAGGCTCCAAGCTCCCCTCTGGCAGTGGAATACACTACACTGAGGGGTCTGCACTCTCTGGTCTGACCCCTGTGTGTATAGGTGCACATACATGCAGACACACACACACACACACACACCCTAGTTTACTGCCCCAGCACTCTGCTACCAAGGGTCTTCTCTGTGGCTAGAGGCAGCCTCAATGGGAACTGGGGTTGGGGCTTGGTCCATGGACAAGGTCAAGGTCCACTGGGTGACTGGGATGAAGTTCATCTGGGACAGAGGTCAAAGGTCAGTCAGGGATTGAGATTTTTCTTAATGACCTGTCTCTGCTCACAGGTGTATCCATCCCCATGTGTGGCACCCCAAGGAGCTGCTGGCAGGGACAAGACTCAGGGTCCTCCTCATGAGCCTCTGCAGCTGGCAGAAGGGGGGGGCAGGTGGAGGCCAGGCCTGGGCAGATAGCTGTGAGGTACGTTTCCATCTCCGCAGGTCGGGCGGGCGAAGCCATTTCCAATCTGCTCTCTATCATTTTCAATATCATTAATCCCAGACACTCTATTTTCCATGCCTGCGCAGCCAGGCCCCCGAGTGTGCGCTGTGTAAAGTGACACATATTCATCACCAGCTCGTGGTGCCGGCTCCGACGCTGATACAATATTAGTGTTGCCCCCCCGCTTGGGGCCCGCTCCGCCCGGCTCCCCGATGGCACGAATCCATCACCTGGAGCCTGTGTCACTTTTCCCAGCAGCCACATTTGTTTGGGCACTTAGGAGGTAATTGCAGCACATTAGCCAGGGTGGGCAAGGGTGCCGGCCCCTGTGAGGAGGGGAGGCTGAGGCATCTTCTTCACAGTTGAAACCCATCCTGGCCTGGTCCAGCTCCTGGGCTCTGGCTGGGCTCCTAGAATCTTGGATTCTTGCTTCTACAAACATGTACTTATGTGTGTGCGTAAGTACCCATAAGTTCTGGAGAAGAACTCCACATGCGAGAGGCCCCAATTCTGGGCCCACCGGGAAGCCATAGAAGGGATCCTCTGCTCCCTGTGAGCTCTGGCTGGTGCTTGCTCTAAATGAGGCTCAAACTCACAGGTGAGGGCTTTGAAACCTTTTCTTGCCAGGTCTTCTCTATGCCAGCACTAAAATTCAGATTGTGGCAACACTGTCCCATATCGAGAGGGGTTGGGAGTAATGCAGGAGGGAAGAGACACTTCCCAGTCCTCAGAAGCCCAACCCTGAGCTACAATCTGGCCCTGCCCTGGAAGCCTGGGTCTGAGAGGAGAGGCCCTACTGTGAGAGGCGGTGTGATACAAGTCAGGCCTTAGCAACCCTGTCTGAGACCAGCTGGAAGAGGATGTTACAGCATGACCACCAGAGGTGGCCCAGGTCAGGGTTCTTTTGGGAAGCCTGCCTGGAGGTGGTGAGCTTCTGGACAAGGAGGCCCAGAGCTGCTGCAGCACAGGGAGGAACAACAGCCAGAGTCATCGATTTGAGCACAGGCCAGACCATTTGGGGCATGGGTTCCTCTGCTCTAGTCTGCAGGGCTAACACCCATTAACCTCGTCAGCAGACAAATTGTCCATCTTGTCAAATTCCCATTTAAAATGCAAACTCGATTTGACAGAGTAAACCAAGCAGAGGTGGGAGTGGATAATCCAGTGGAGGCTCATTAGCAAGGCCCAATGAGAGGGGATGGCCTGCTGGGATGGCCTAACGAACCACCATGATGAACCTCCAGCCCATTAACATCCACAATCACTCGATACTCCAACTCACATGCCCTGCCTCACCCCCTCACTGTCTTACCCGCCTCAAGGAGTCAAGGACCTCAGTTGCCTACCACCTCCTCTAGGAAGGTATATCTGAGGGCTTTTGAAATATGAAGAGCTGGAAACTTCGCTCCCCTTCTGCTTGTCTACTCAGTGGCCTTCTGCAGCAACAACAGCAACTGTCTCCTCCTCAGTCTCCACTGGGACCCGCCGTGTGTCTTGTCCTGCAGGATCCTGACTGTGGGGTCCTGTGAGTCGGCATTACAAGCTCATTTACAACCAAGAATCTCGGGGCTTGTGGAGGTTGCCCAGCTAGAAACAGCAAGCATTGAGTGCCTTTGAGCCAAACTTCCTCAGACTCCAACAGTTACTCGTGACCACTCTACTGTGTAGCTTCCTGGGGTTGTAAATGGTTGTCCTTTCTTTTGCTTCCGTGGGTTCAGTGTTGCCATTAGCTGGGTGGGCCTAAGAAAAATGAATTCTTTATTGAGCCTCCATCTGTCTCAAACTGCAAAAAATGGGCAAACAACAGCTATCCAGTCCAAGAGAATCAGTTTATGGTTTAAGGAACCTTATTAATGACTCCAGAAGGATCTGCATACAACTTAGGGAGAGGTTGGAGGGGGAAGGGATGAGTAAAAAGGAGAGAGCAAAAAGTTTGCTTTCCGTCCAGTGTGAACAGGTTGACCACCTGGGAAGTTTCTTTTCTTGCAATCCAAGCATGAATAGGCTCCCGGGGCAGGCTGACCCTTTATCCCAGCCTTTTGTTTTTAGGAATCAGGCAATGAGGTCTTTTTGGCTGCTTTAGGCTGGCTTGGGGCAAAGTGGGAAGGCTAGGCTGGGAAGGTGACCATCAGGATCAGCTGTGGGCACCATCTGCTCTGCAGCAGCAAATCCTACAGAGATGCTGACTGATCTCTTACCTGTGGAAACTGACAGGGACTACTTTCATGCTGAAGTCCTCTGTTTGCACCTTCTTCCTCCCTTCTGTGGTCCTGTCATTGGCATCTCCCTGGAGCTGAGGCACAAGATGCCACAGGGCTCAGCAGGTCAACTTTGGAGAGATGGAGATTTTATGACTTCTCAAGAGCAGGTCCTATGCAAAAATGTAATAACAAGCTCAGTTAATTCCTTTCAGGTATGTACTTCTTCCTTTCCTAACTCACTAACCTTTTCCCTCGCTTTGATTTGCCTGATAATGTACTCACTAGTACAAAGGAACATGCTGACTTTGGCATAGGGCTCTGCTTTCAAAAGCAACCAATTTAAGATGTGCAAACAGCTCCACTGCCCAGCACATAAAAGCAACACCAAAGAATGAAAAATACTAAGAAAAGAAAATGTCATGAATAAAAAGGGGAAGAAATAACTAAGAGGAATGAGGTATCAAAACAACCCAATACTTTCCCATCAAAAACTAAGCTCATTTGTATCCTGATTTTTATTTTCTTTCCCCCCAAAAGGAAACAGTATTTACCAGAAATACAAAACCTTAAATCAAACTGAATAATGTTGAAAGAAAGGAAAACGAACAAAGGAAGAGAAAGAGAAAAAACATCTGCTTTATTGGAAATCCTTAATAACTTTATAGGCATTGGTCTGTCTCCCACAGAAGCACTAGATAGGACCATTCTGCTGCCACTATAGCAATCTGTAGATAGAGTTTGTTTTGTCCTAGTGTTGTATTATTATTCTAATCATGCTGCCAATTTTTGTAGATTTCCACCAGACCCTTAAAATTATACTGTGTTAACTTTTGGTTGTAAGATGTATACTCTTATTTTCTTTGTAAAACTTTTTTTCTTGACTCTTACACAACTCTACAATTCAAGTTGGCTTTGATTTTACTTTGTAGCCAAGGCTGGCCTTCAACTTACAGTAATCTTCCTGTCTCAGTCTCCCAAAGGCTGGAATTATAGCAGCACACAACCACAGCAGCCTCTTTGTACAGTTTTTAAAAGACTAAAAATAGAAATTCCATTCAACTTAGCTGTTCACCTTGGTATCATCCTCAAGGTATTAAAAACATCACATTACAGCAATACATGTATGCTCACATTTATTGCAGCACAATTCATAACAGCTAAGTCTTGGATGTCTATCAATAGGTGAATGGATAAGGAAAATGTGGTATTTACAAAAATGGAGTACTACACTGCCATAAACAACCATAAAGTTGAGTCATTGGTTGGAAAATAGATGCAGATTGAAAATATAATGTTAACTGAAGTAAATCACACATGCAAGCTTAACTATCACATGATTTCTGTTATATGAGTGATCCAAAGTATAAAGATCAAATAAAACATAGCTAATAGGAAATAGAAAGTTCTTTTTCAAATGGGGAATGGATCAAGAGATGGAGAGAAAGAGAGGGAAAGAAGGAAGAAAAAACAATTAAGATGTGTTATGTACATATACCAACTTCACTCAAGGGTTGTAATAATTATGTATCGCAAATATGTACTAATAAAAAATTAAAACAGAAAAAATACACTAAATACTAAAGCACCCATCAGAAGGTGTATAAAATGTATAATTTAATAAAGTTACTTAAGTGAAAAGCTACCAGTTCTTTGCAGTTCTGCTCTGTGGTTGTTTACATATGTATGTACATATGAGTGTGTAGAATTTTCATGTCCTCAATGGAGACAGAAAACTATATCTGAAAGTTTTTATTGCTCTTTATTTTGAGTTAATCCTTCCTGTATTTTTAAACAAATATGCCTGTACCTGTATATACAATATAAATTTTACCTTATGACCATTTTATGGAAAAAAAAAGTTTGCTTTCTCAGGAATCAGCACATGAACAGACCACAGGGATCTCTTGGACTCTAGGCCCTGGAGACCTGCATGCAAACCTCCTCCTGCCCCCTGAGCTCTACACCCAAGCCACTCTAGTCTGTCACTCTGGTGGTCACTCTAATAGCCTAGAGTGAGGCTGACAGTGTCCTCCCCTTGCAAAGATGGTGTCCTGGGGCAGAAAGTCCCGCCTACCTGGCCACTGCTCTTTTCTCTGGGTGGCAGCCAAGCTGTTATTGCCTGTTTATAATAATTGGAATAATGGACTATTAAGAGGCTCAAGAGGACAGCTACAGAGAGTTAATAGGCTGTTGCCCCCCACCTCACCCGGTCACCCCAGCTCTGCTACCTTACAGGTGCCTACCTGTAGCACCTCCAGCCAGGCTGGGCCTATATCAGTCATCTGGGGCACTGGGCTGCCTGGCCATACTGCTGGTGCAGGATGGTCACTTTGTGTTGGTGTCCTTTCTGGGTCACATGAGCTGTCACTGGCTTTATAGGAAGAACCTCCTTAGCCCTAGTCTCTGCATGTCTCCAGTGTCGTTCTGTACCCATCATTTCCTACCATGATTCCTCCACAGTATAGTCCGAATGTCTCAGCCGATATTCAGGGCCTGTCACAACTGACCTCGGTTTACCTTCCAGTCTCTTTTATGGCACAGAATTCCCTGTAAACTCCTATCTCTCTGTCTTAGCTTTGAGTTACCCTCATATCCTTGTCTGGCACCCTCTGTGGACTCGGCAGTCCCTGAGTGTTGGGAGGCCTCCTTCTCTGTTCCATCCTTGCCCTGTGCTAGCAGTGGGCTGGGTGGCAGCACTGAGGCCCAGGACCCTGTGTGGGGGCAGCCACAGAGGAAGTGAGGAGTGGGTGGTGTTCTCAGCCTCCCTCCAGTCAAGCTATCCTCTGAGGCTGGCCTAATTCCCTTCACAGCCCAGCTTCCATCTTCAGGGTGGTGCTTAGGGAGCTGAGAGCCCAACGCTAATGCCTAAGAAAGTCGTGGGTGGATTAGAAAGCGGGGGGGATTAGGGCCAGAGCTGGTGGCTGATGCGGGAGGGGAGCCCCTCCTCTTGAGGAAGAGGAGGCTAATCCTGCTTAGTGACTGAGGAGACAGCAGTGCTGAGAGGGGCCTTCTTCCATCCACTCTGCTGCTGCAGCCCAGCAGGAATGGCAGGAGAAAGATCCATCCACTCCTTCTGTCCTCCACATATTCGGTCTCTGGTGTCCCTCCAAGCCATCCTGCTCTGTCTCCTGCATTGCTCCCACCTCTAGGCAACCCCAAGTTTCTCATGCTTCTTTGCCCAAATGGCCCTATCTAGCTTGCTCCATGCATTGAGCCACACTTCATGCCCCTTCTGTCCACACTACCCAGGAAGTCTGTAGTAGATGCTGTGGAGCTGTCCACATGGCCTTTGAGAGGTAGCCCTGGGGAATGCTGGCTACTGAGTATTCATGGTTGACAACCATCCTTAGCTGCCTCACCAAAGTTATGGCCCTTCCTCAGGGGCAGCCCACAGGTGACTAGTCAGTGCAAGAGCACAAAACTCTGGGCCCCTTACCTGAGACCTCAGACCAAAAGGCCATCCCAGCACTGAATTGGGATGTGGGGTTGACTGAGGCTGTATCACAGCTCACCCTCTCCCTCTAGCCAGTCCTGTACCCCACTCTGCAGGACATGATTCCTTAGAGCATTCTCCATAGACCCCCTCCATGCCCCTCTCCAACCTCTGCAAGAAGTGTTTCTCTTCACTATCTTCAAGTCTCATGTTCAAAGACGGAAGAGGATAAGGTTGGTCTGTGAAGGACCTATTTCAGGAGCTCCTGATTTAGATGCTGGATGATGACCAGCAATTCTTCCCTGAGGATGAATCCTCAAACTTCTCTGGTTTCCATGGCAGCCATGTAGTCTGAGGGCTGAGGGGGCTACTGCTCTGGAGACCCAGTCTAAGATCCTAGTCTGAAAGGAGAGGCAGATTCGGCCTTAGGAGCTGACTGAGGAAAGAGAAAGAAACAATCTTTATTTGAGAGCTTAATCTGAGGAGGGAAGGAGATCACATCTTGGGATCTGGTCTGAGTGGAAGAGAGGAATCCTGACTGGGCACCAGTTCTGAGTGGGAGGAAGGATGTTATATAGAACTGAGTCTGAGAGGGTGGACTGGTTGCTAGACCAGAAGAGGCAGCTGGAGCCAGACTTTCTAGCACCATTCATCCAGGTCTTCCCCAACTGACTTGGCTCATCTCCAAGGAGTCAGCAGCTACCCTGTACCTGAATGTGGCTGGAAGGGAGTTCTAAGTTAATACTGGGGTGCAAGTGAGAACAGTAGAAGGAACATTTGCTAGTGAGTTCCTTGGCTCCACTAGGCTTGATGTTCTGTGGCAACAGAACATTCTGGATGCTGGGCTTCTGAGAAAGTCTGGTCCTAAGGTAACTGGGAGGTGAATGGGTTGACCTTTGAGGGTCAGTTTGGGATATGGCAGTCAGTTGAGGGGGACCACTCCCACTCTTTTCCCTACCCTTGATGGACAAATGCTAATAACATTACCAGCAATTGACCAGAAACGAATAAATAATTCAGTCTGGCCTGAAAATGGGAGAAAGGTACTTAAATGCTATTGACAAGCCAGTCCCTGGCCTCATTACCCATGCAGACTCAGGCCTCCACATCGACCATGTCCCCTGATTCCTTCAAACCCCACTGTGGGCAGCTTTGGGCTTCCTCCCACCCACTCGACCTGGGCTGAGTGTACAAAGGGTACCCTAAGGAGCTTGGGTGGAGGGTGGAAGCTGAGTCTCAGGCTCAAGGACCTCATTCCGCCCCCTGAAAAGTACAGCAGTGCCCTAAGATCTTCCCTTTCCTCAAACACTTTCAATAGCCCCTGTTGAAGGGTTGCCTTGGAGGTTCCTGTCACCATCCACCCCAGGTGCACACATGGGAGGGGCACAGGAGGTAGCACATGTGCACACACACACAGCAAGCCCGCAGCTGCTGCACGGCATCCTCTTCCAGGACACAGAAGAGTGCTGACCCCCTGGGGCAGCTGTCAGTCACTGTGCTCTCAGGGAATACAAACTCATTAAATGTTTTCCTGCCTTGTCACAGGGACCTGCATCCCTGAGTTAGGCCTGAGGAGGAGGAGGAGGAGGAGGAGGAGGAGGAGGAGGAGGAGGAGGAGGAAATAAATATGCAGCTGACCCTTTAAAAGCACATCTTGTATTTCTGACCTGGGAGAAGAGATGGGATTATGAAGGGTAAGGAGTACTCAGGGAAGGCCCTGGCTCTGGGTTCCTGGGGCATTGGCATTTCTGGCCCCAGTAGCATCTGTGTGGCTGAGTTACCCAGCAGCAACTCTGCAGAACAAAACCTTGCCATTTTCTTTGCATCTGTTTCTCTTCCTTAGCTGCCATGACCTGCCTTGCCTTCAGAAAGGAAGTCTCTTCTGGCATCATCTGGCCTCTCCAGGGTCCTGGAGAGAGACTGTTCTGCTGCCTTCCCTTTCCCTGTGCTTCCACACCTTCCTCTCTTCCCCCTTAGTTCTGTGTTGCTTTCCTGGGGCCAACATACTCATGTTAGAATCACAGAGCCTCTCGCAAGGCTCAGTCAGAAGCCCACAACACCTACTGGTCAGAGATGAGAAATCCTCAGAGACTTTCCGGTCCAAGGCCTGGATTCTGAGCACAGGCTTTGGGAAAGGGAATCTGGACCTAGGATCCAGGATGCTCCAGGAGTTATAAGTGGCTCCTCTATGGCCCAGGACAGGAAATAGTTCTAAAAGAGATTTATCTCTTTCTGGGCCAAGGCCTCGTACCAATCCAGTGCCTATCACTGGCAGCCAGACTTACCTCTTCTCTCCCTGTGGGGCCCAGAGCTTGCTGTCTGGAGGGTTTTGGCTTGGGCTTCCACTCCTCACCTCTCTCTTGGTCTCCTCCCTACAGCCTGCCAGACTCTTGCCCTGACCAGGCTTTTCTGCACCAGCCCTTTTCCTCCTTCAGCCCCCACAGAGATCCAATAGCTCCTCAGATATCCCACGAACAGTACCCCTGTCCTGTCTCTGGAGTGGCCTGGAAAACTCATCATCCATAAGGCCCTTCTCCCATGGATCTGTCCCTGAGGGAGTCATTTATCCAGAGGACTGGCTCTCCTCAGTACAAACATTTGCAGGAACATTAACAAGCCTAAAACCCAATTAGCTTCCAATTACTCAGGCCTTAGCCAGATTTTCTGTGGTGGGGACAGTCAGAAGGAATGTGTTTGGCACTGCCTGAATGAGAGCCTCCTCCTCTGGGCCAGCTGCCCCATGGTCAGCCATCCTGTCCTGGCCTGGCTGCTCCGTCCTGCCCTGTGCAAGCCTCCACTGCTGTGCTGCACCCCAATCCCCATCCCTCTTGAAGCAATCATTATTGTGAAATGTATATAACCAACATGCACTTTGAAAAGTCTTGTAACAGTGTGATGTGGAAGAATACAAGGTGAAAAGCTAAATTCCATGCCCCACAAATCCCACTAGTAATTTGGGGGTTCTTCTCTGCCTATTCAACCTAGCCATTTGCATGTGTGCTCATGAACATGCAAACACACACCCTACTTAGTTTTGAGTGTTTTTATTTTTTAATGTCTTCAAATTGCGATTTTACTGTTCATATTGTTTAATGATCTACTCTATTCACCAGCCAGTGACATGTTATTTAATTTGAACGTCTCTTTCCCTCATCTGCTTTCCCTTCCCCTGTGCTTCCATGTCTTCCTTTCTTCTTCCTTAGCTCTGTGTTGCTACCAGCTCCTCTCTTCTCCCCTCTCCTCCCCTTCACACCCTCTTCCCTACATCTTTGCATCCTCCTCTGTCCATCTCCATTGCCTTCTCCTTCCTCCCTGGTTACTGCCGTGGGGGAGGGGCAGCCAAGCAGCTATCAGCTCTGCTCCCCTAATACTCTGAGTCCCACTTGCCTCTTAACACCTCCCTGAGCCCAGGCCTCTAAGCCCCATCTCCCTCTCGTCTCCCTCTAATCACCAAGGCTTATTTCTGATTTTCTGAAGTGACAAGGAGCTGGGTTTGGGGGAGGGAGGACTGTCAGCCAGCATCTCCTAGGATGGAGGGAGGCACGGCTGCAGGGAGGGAGGCCTGGCTGCTGAGATGTAGCTGCAGAGACTCCAGCGGGACATTTCTTGCTCCCTTGGAACAGGTAGTCCAGTCTCCAGCCAGCCTCTTCTGACTTCACATACTATGCTACTATGCATATACTTTCACCCTTGGGCGTGCTTCAGGGTAGATTCTATTTCTCTCTTTTCCTTTGTAAAAAGGAGGGTGACCTCTTCTTCCCCAGGGAGCTTCTGTGGACACCCTTCTAGGCTGCACCACCACCCTTCCAGGAGAAGCCAGGTCCACCAGCACCACTGCTATCTCCTCCCACTTTACTCCCTCCTTTGATCCTGGAGGTGGAAAAAACTTCTGGGCTGTACAGGCCTTGTCTTCTGCTTCCCACCTTGTAGAAATCTGGGTCTCCCCAAGGCCAATGAATTGGCATAAATTTAATTAAGGACAACAGCAAATCTCTAGACTTTTTTTTTTTTTTTTTTTGGTGTTTTTGAGATAGGGTCTTGCTATGCAGTTCAGGCTGGACTTGGGCTCACTTTGTAGTCTAGACTGGTCTCGAACTTGCAATGATCCTCCTGTCTTAACCTCTTGAGTGCTGGGATTAGAACAGTGCGCCACCACACCTGGCCCTCTCTTGACATTTTAAAAGCATATAAACTTTAAACTACATGCTAAGAGCATGGTCTCAAGAGGGGTGGGATGAAGGGGCTAGCACTAATTCTGGGGTACACTTGAGCCCCAGATCTAGCCCTGCTGAGTAACCCTGTTGCTCCCTTGGTGTCTCTGTGTCTTGGTTTTCTCCTTGGGCGGGGGGGGGTGGTGGTGGTGGTGCTAAAAGAGCTAAGAGGCCCAGCAGGAGTACCTGGCTCCTGCCTGGAAGTGTTCACCCTGCACTAATTTAATTACTTGGCCTAACTGGGCCCAGGCTGGGGAGATGTTTAATGGCAGCTGCAGAGACAGTGAGTAATCAAGAATTAATTAAGCATTTCTGGGGATTCCCAGTCTGGACCAGGAATTCCTGGGAGCCTGGCTGAAGCAGGATGGGGAAGGCAGAGCTTCTCTAGCATTTTGCCTGTCTCCTCAAGGGGCTCGGGGAAGGCCCTAGGTTCAGAAAGGCTCTGAGTTCAGGGTTGCTCACCAAAATAGTCTCTTGTTACTGGGCTATGGGGCCAGCAGGAGGCTAGGCTGCATAGAGTTGGACAGGTGCCTTTCCTATGCCAGTAGGTCTGGACATACCTGCTTAAGGCTTGGCTTGTGCAGAGGTCTGTCTTGATTAGACTGGGTGGGTAGAAAAGGAAATGTGGGCCTTTAGCCTCTGGGCTTTGGAATCAGGCAGCCTTGAATTTCAGTCTCAGTTTACTGCAAACCAGGTGCTGTTGGACAGGGCCTTCCTTTGCTTCTCATTTGCTTTTCCCCTACCCCCAGGCTTGTCCGCTAGTCTTTCCCAGTGCTGGTTCCTGCAGGTCATTAGGTTTTAGTGAACACACACCTTTTGTGACCACCCCCTTACAGTCACTATCTGGTCACTGGTGGTCTTTTCTGCTCATTTATTTCTTGCGTGTCCACCGGCCTCCTCCACTAGATTTAAGTTCCACGAAGGCAGAGTTGGGTCTGGCTCACAGCTCTATCTTTAGCACCTAAAGCAGCACTGGGTGTAGAAAGTATCTGGAGAATGAAGGAACCTCTCCAAACTTGTTCACTGGCCTGGAAAATGTGGCTTCTACCCTGCAAACCGGAAGGTGCAGGAATTTACAGCGTGCTCTCGCGAAGCGCGGAGCACAGTTCCCGGCCACCGTGGAGGCCACGGCCAGATCACCACTTGGTGCCAGGCGCACCTCGGGCTTGACGTCCAGGCCCGGGGACAGCGCCAGCGCCAGCACCAGGCCCAGCCCCACCCGCCGCGGCCCAGCTCCTTCCCAGGCGCCCCCGCGCCGCCGGCGCTTTGAAGTCCCAATCCGGCAAATAGAGTCAATCAATTATGAAGGGAACAATCTTGCGGCCCCTCGGGGAGCGGCGGCCGAGCGATCCCGGGGGATTAGGCCGCAAATCGCGCTGAGCCTCCCTAAGTGACAGCGAGAGAATCGCGCGCGGCGGCGGCGGCGGCGGCGGGAAGGAGCGCGGCGCTAACCCGATTATGCAGATCCGCGGGGGGCGCGGATTAGGCCTGGGCGGCTCGCCCTGAGCAGCTCGCGGATTTGGGAAAAGTTTACTCAGGCGGAGGGGGCGGAGACTCCTGGGACTGCCGGGACTTCTCCCAGCTGGGTGAAGGCTGGATGCAGGCCCAGCATGGCACCGGCACACGCACGACCCACGCGCGACTAGCCCAAGACCCGTGTCCCCGGCTTCGGATGCAGCCGTGAACGTGCACACACAGGCCTGGCGGCTCACAGAGCCAGACCCTCCGTGGCTCACACAGTCCCGCGGGCCTCGCTGGTGTCACGCTTACAGATACACAATTCAGCCTTCAGATGTGCCTCCCTGTGGTCCCAGCAAAATTCTTAGTGACGCTGGAAAGCAATACTGACAAGGCCCAGGGCCGCCCCTGCCCTCACCCACAGACCTTCCTTGCCACTCCTGGCTGGTCTGTACTGTCCGCCCCAGGACAGGGGTGTGCGAGCCTGTGTGCTTCCTAGTGTGGGATCTGGCTCCAGCCGTGGCTTCTGGGACGGAAGCCTCTTCAGGGAGGGTGGGAGTCACTGCGGTACACTGAGCTGGGAAATAGGCTACTTTCCTTTGGCTACTCTGGCTAGGAGGTCATCTCTGCAGGACGAAACTGAGGAATGGTACATTCACATGCTGTGAGCTGGAGGATACCCTATCCTATACCCTAGGCAGTGACAGAATGACCCTGTGGTGACCAGATTAATGAGGAGAAAGGGGACAGGGTCACTGAGTCTTAGGAAGCAGAGTTCTCCCTGTTGTCCCCAGCCGCTAACCTGTGACTATGTATGTGTCTGTGTATGCACCACACCTACCTTTTTTGTTACTAGTGTTGGCATGTCCATGCACAAGGGTGTGTGCGTGCGTGTGTGTGTGTGTGTGTGTAACTTCAGCATCTGGGGTCCACTTTGGAGTGGGCTGGCTGACCCCAGGAACCTGGTCAGTGGAAACAGTATTCTATGGCAGGATGAAGACATTTGGATGTTGCCATCTGGGCCTGCTCCAGCCTTTCTGATTCTGAGTCCTGGGAGAAGCTGGAGGAGTCAGGCCCTCAGGAAGAAATGACAGTAACTTGGTTGGGGGTTTAGCTCAGTGGCGTAAGTGCCTGCTTGGCAAACACAAGGCTGTGAGTTCAATCCCCCCCGCACAAAAAAAAAAAAAAAAAGACAGTAACTCCCTTCTCCTGGGTATCCTCTGTCTCCTGACAGGATCTATCAGGTAACCCCCTCCCTACCCTTGTCAAGGTGCCTGTGCCAAAGGGCCAACAGTGCCCATTTCATACTTAGCAAGACTTCCTCTGGCTGTTATGGAGGATAACTCTGATTAGCTGGCCACAGAGAGTGCTTGGGCACAGATAGTCAGTGGTCAGGCTGTATGGGGAGAGGCCACCCAGTCAGGAGGCCCACCCAAAGATGGACAAAGGGAGGGATTCTCCCAGCCTGGGGCTGGAGAAGTGAGAAAGGGAAAATCACCCTCCCAGCTGCCCAGGGAGGCTGTAGGTGGGGACTTGGCAAGTCCTTAGCTGGGCTGTGGGCCTCCTCCCCCAACCCTACCCAGGTTCAAATCCTGCTGCACCATCTAATGGGTATGTACCTTTGGACAAGATAGGTGCTCTCTGCCTCAGGCTTCATTTTTTTTTTTTCCCCAGTGCTGGGGATGGAGCCAAGATTCTTGTGCACACTACACAAATGCTCTATAACTGAGCTATGTCTTCAGACCCTGCACTTTAATTTTAAAATAGAGATAACCTGGGTGTGGTGGTGCAGGCCTGTAATCCTAACATTTAGGAGGCAGAAGCAGGAGGATGGCTTTGGATATGAAGCCAGAATGGGCTACATAGTGAGTTCAAGGGCAGCCTGAACTATGTAGGGATACCTTGCCTCAAAACAAAACAAGGATAAAATAATGCCTTTCTCATAGGATCTTTATAAAGGAAATATAAAGTGTGTAGCAGCATGGCTGACACATAGTAGGAACTCAAGCTGTTTGAATTTCTGTTATTATTACTGTGATTTTTAGTTCAGAACAGGCAGAGTATAGAAAGAATGCAGCAGCCAATGAGATTTTGACATCCATCTCACAGATGAAGAGGGGAGAGACCCTTGGGAGCTTCCACAATTTCCCCTTCCTCATTCAGACTTCTCAGGGAGAGTGGGGAGCCAGGCTGGGGCTGCCTGCCTGAGGGCAGGGAGTCTGGAACGTCCTCTTCTTCAGCTCCCAAGTATCTGTGAGCTGGGGGTGGGGAAGGGAAGAGAGTCAGAATCTGAAGTGGTTCAGTGGCTCAGTTGTTTCAGACCAGAAGCCATTATCTTCCTGGAGAGAGAAGCCCATGGCCCATCTGAGGCTGTGGCGGGGTGAAGGAGTTCAGATTAGAGTGGGACTCCAGATCTGTCCTGTGGCCTGCTTACCTTCTCCCTTCCCCTTCTTTGCCCAGGTAAAGAGGCAAAGTCCCTGCCCTTCTCTAGTTTGGGTAGGTCCTGAGCAAAGAAAGACATAGACAAATCCCTGTCCACTGTGGGCTCAAAACTAATTGTGCCCACTGCATGTTAGGCCCCAAGCTTCTGTTGGTTTTGTATCCTTACACAGCTGGAAACCAGCAGGGGCCTCTTCAAGACAGTCATCCAATCATCTAGCCTGGGGGACATGACTGGACAGTGGAAAGAGAGGAGTTGCATGGTGTGTGTGTGTGTGTGTGTGTGTGTGTGTGCGCGCGCGCATGCGTACGCGCGCACACACACACACCACACGCACACACATGCACAGACTGGAGGAGAGGGGCCTGAGACTGCCTTCTGGCTCTGCCTGGCAAGTGTGCTGTTTTGTGATGATTGCCCACCTATTTGGAGTGATTCAGGACTGCTAGTGTTTGAGAGGAGTGCTATCGCTACTACTTGACTGTAGGTGGGGACTTGGCAAGCCCAGGGAAGGCACTTATCTATCAGATTCCAGGCCCAGAACCTGGGAGCTCAAGACACCATCTCTTGAGCATCCCCTTGGCAGGCTGGAACCCTGGGCACGAGCTATGTGCGCTCCTTCTCAGGAACAAGATCATGTCCAATGAGTTCCTTCACAGCCCTCATGCAGAGTATTCTGGCAAGAGCTTTGCTCCTCCAAGAAGAGCTGTCCTGAATTTTTCAGGTGCCTTCTGAGGGTGGACTGAACAAGATTTTTCCTGAGTGATTGCCGTTGAGTCCTTGTCCACCTTACCCCTGACTCCCAGCTCAGCAGGACAGATAATTTTTGGAGAAAAACAAGCAAGCAAACAAACAAAACCCAAGTTCAAGTTCTGGACTTGCTGTTCGCAAATTTTGTGACACAAAATTACTTGATCTCTCCATTTCTCAGCCTCCTCATATGTAAGGCAGGGATAGGAACAATCTTTATCTCTTGCCTGTAATGACAATAAAGTGAGGTAATGACTGAGAAGAACTTAATGCAGATCCTAACTCAAGAACTGGAAGTTATTTTTGCTGCATTTCCCCATTTCTTTGTTTATAGAACCTAACACGGGTGTAGGTCTGTGGGAGTCTTGCTGAATGAATACTGGTTTCCATGGTGTTCATTTCCTTTCTTCACTTCTGATTTCATTTCCTTCCATCTTTCTCTATCCCTATGTCTTGAAGAGAAGGGGTCATAAGAATCTTGTGTCCTTCTGTAGTTGCCTATGAGCTTAGCCCTGCAAATGGTGCCAAGATCTATAAGCAATAATGAGACCTTTGTTTTGTTTTGTTTTTGAGACAAGGTCTCACTCTGTAATTCAGCCTTGAAATCACTTTGTAATGCAGGCTAGTCTTGAACTCACAGTGATCCTCCTGCCTCAGCCTCCTGAGTGCTAGAATTATAGGTGTGCACCATAATGCCTAATAATGAGACCTAAATGCAGGTTTTGGTGCTGCAAATGAGGACAGTCTATAAAATTTTGGGCTCTGAAAGTGGTAACATTATCTGCAGATTATGATGGGATTGGGATGTGCTGTGCAGCTGTTCATTAAATCTGCAGACTCCTGTGGCATTTGCATATTATTTCAGGCTCTGTGAACAGTGCTGGGCCTTGTAAATAGGTAATGATAAGGGGCTTTGAGAACAGTGAAGGCAAGTCGTGAAGGGCTCTGGAAAAATGAGTAAGAGTTCCTACCTGTAAACGACAAGAGGTCCCCCTGCATGCGTCAGAACTGTGGTTGGCATGATCTCTCCTCTCTTCTCTTCCAAGCCCTACTAGGGTTTCTCTGTCCATTTATTTGTTGATGTTAGAGGTTGGGGATGGAATGGAGAAATGAGATGAGGAGAGCAATATGGCTGTGTCTCCACTCTCAAGGATTTGAAAAGACAGACTTTTAAGTAGCCAAATGGGGGCTTGTGTCTGTGATGGCAGATCTGGTCTCAACCCAGCTATTTGTAAGGTATCTTTTTACTCCAGAGCCTCTCAGAATGCTCAAAGGGTGTTTAAATCACACTGAGAAGACAGCTTTGCAAATCATGTCTTTCAGGCTCCAGCCAATTTTAGATTCTAGCTGGCACCCCAGCAGCGTGGTAGCAATTTAAATTCGCTGTCTGTTCTTTCCAGGTCTGGCCACCTTCATAGAAAACATGTGCACCTCTCAGAACACAGGGCCTAGGGAGGGCAGAAGCAGGAGCCTGTTCCAGACAGGCTGCAGATGACAGCTGAGGATCAGATGTTGGCTGAGAATGGAGATGGGGTTGATGGTCCCGCAGTGGAGGGCAATGGTGCTAATGTGCTAACAGGGGTGTGGACAGAGCTGGGGTATTAATGATGGTGGAGGTGATGGGTGAGTGACAGTGACATGCAAAATGTGACCATGCATGCTATCTCCAAGGTAGTAGATATAACTTTAGTAAGAAGAACATAGCATGGGTTGACCTCTGGTTACTGACATTCACCTTAAACTAAAGCTATGTGACCTTAAGCAAATCATTTAAGTTTCCTGTGTCTTGGTTTCCTCATCTGAAATAGAAAGATAATAATAATGCCTCCTTCCCAGAGCTGTTAGGGTTAAATAAGTTCATCTTTGAATATCCTTAAAATAGTGCCTGGGATATGGCAAATATTATGTAAGTGACAGCTGCTATTGCTACTAAGAAAGGCAGAGAAGGTGAGGATGATGAAGGCAATGGCAGGGTGGAATTGATAATGACGAGTAGGAATAAATAATGACAACAAGGGCCTGGGATTTAGCTCAGCGGTATAAGTGTCTGCCTTGCAAGCATGCGGTTGTAAGTTCGATCCCCGGTACCGATTTAAAAAAAAAAAATGACGACAATAAGGTCTGTTGAGAAATACAAGCCCTGTTCTGTTCTAAGCTTTCTATGTCGTGACTTGTTTAATCACTGCACCCCTGTAAAGTGGCTCTTATTATCTCTATATTAAAGGTGATGAAACTGAAGCTCAGAAGGGTAAACTACATATTGAAGCTAATACAGCCGGGACTGGAGGGGCTCCAGGGCCAGTGTTCTTAATCATTTCCCAAATGGTGACAGTGGTCATGGAGGACATGGAGGTGAGCACACAGGGGCAGTGAAGGCCTATGGTAAGAACATCCATTAAGCCTGGTACAGTGGCACACATCCCAGCCCTCAGGCAACTGAGCCAGGAGGACCAGAAGTTCAGGACCAGCCTGGGCTACATAGCAAGTTCAAGGCATCTACCTTGTCTCAAAAACACAAAGAAAAAAATAAGTCCATTGGCCAAGGGCTATGTGGCTGCTGAAGGGAGGCCCTGTGGAGTTTCTTGCAGCAGAGGGTGAGGATTCCTGGTCTTCTGTGTTCATCTCTGAAAACCAGAGGACAGCAGGGACGTCCCTTTTGGTCCAACAGCTTGGGGGCTTTGGGTCCCAGGCAGTGAAGAGGAGGGTGACAGCCAGATCTCCGGGGCACTGTGTGGAAAAGGCATGGAATGAGCTTTGCATTTGTCCTTCTCCTCCTGCTTCCTGACTTTGGGGTCCTGTGACCCCATAACCACCCAGCCCATGCACTTTGTTCTGGGGCTGTCTGTGCTAAAGGAGCAGACAGTGGCGAGCTGAGCTGCTCATCCCATCCTGGAACTCTGTTGGTCTCACTTGTCCAACACTGGCTCTGGCCCCCCTCTTGCTTGCTGCTGCCTTAATAGGGAATCCGCCTCTGTGCTGCCTGCTCCCTGCCTGCCAGCCCATCCCTATTATCAGTACCATCATTGGCGGCAAATGACACTCTTGGAATCTTGACTCCAATCTGATGCCTGGTCCCCAGGGCCGTGGAGATGCACAGGCCGGCCAGGCTGGGGGGCTGGGGAGGGGGTGTGCAGTAATAGGATGTGGCTGAGGATGGTCTATTAGCAGCTCTGCAACTGCTGATGAGCCTGTTCCCTGGCCCCCTGACACCCCATCCTCACTCTGTCAGGCATAGCGAGAATTTCCAGGCAGGGGCGCCTGTGGAGTGGGGCTGGGCTAGGCCATCTCCAAAATCCAGACACCCTACTCCTTTGGGAACAAGGGGGACACTCGGACACATCCTTCTGACCATGTGTCTAAGAGGAGGTAGAAGGCAAGGGTTTCTCTGTGAGGGGGTGATTTTTCCTCTTTTTGCTTTGGATTGCATTGGGCTTCAC
Source organism: Hydrochoerus hydrochaeris (assembly GCA_004027455.1). Lineage (NCBI taxonomy): Eukaryota > Metazoa > Chordata > Mammalia > Rodentia > Hydrochaeridae > Hydrochoerus > Hydrochoerus hydrochaeris. Next base: position 150,824 of record PVLA01002612.1, on the reverse strand, counting down.
TCTGGACGGAGCCTCAAGGAGAGCAGCATCTAGCTTCCCTTCTCTAGCTTTTTTTTGAGACAGGTCCTCACTATGCAGTGTAGGCTGGCCTTGAGCTCACTATATAGCCCAGGCTGGCCTTGAACTTGCAGCAAGTCTCCTGCATCTCGTAGCACCACACCCGCCTTCTAGCCTCTTCTTGAAGACTTGTGGGCATGTGGAGCTCAGACCTCTCCGGGCCACATGTGTCATTACTTCTTCACGGGGATCCCTGATTGGTTTTTCTTGGTGCTAGGGTCCTGAGATTCATTAAGGTCTCTTACCTACAAACAAGACCATAGGATTTGCAGACAGAAGTTCAGCCTCCCCAGGCTTCAGTGCTCCTCCTGGCCACAGATCTACTGTCCTCTGTGCAGTGTGTATGTGTGAAGGGTATAAGAGGCTGGGGATGCCAGGGAGGTGGACAGAGTGGGCCTCACTCAGCGAGTGCAGTGTATGTGGGTTCCAACCCAGCTCACCTGCTGGGTGATCATAGGGAGTTACCCACCCTTTACCTTCTCCTCATCTCCTTGCACCGTCCCTTCCCTAAAGAATCCTGTTGAGAAAAGGGGGATGACGGAGTCCCTCAGAGGGTTGGATGGATATAACCTAATGAAACCCCCTTTTCCCACACACAGCATCAAGGGGATGCAGGAGAACAAGACAGAGAGTAGATCATGAGCTCGGGCTCGGCTGTATATACCAGGAACAAGACATTCCAAGCCGGGAGGAAGGACTCTGTTCTGTTTTGAAGGGTCCTTCACAGGTGAGAAGTCTGGTTATTTGGGTGAGTTGGACAATGCTGGCACTTGAGCCTAGTACCAAGACAGAGGGGCTAGGCCTGCCAAAGCTAGGAGTCCTGGCTTAGGCAGGAACAGGAGGGAGAGGAGCCACATCCTAGCTTAGTGCTCCAACTATAGCACCGGACTCCATTTGTTGTGCCTACTGCCTCCGCCATGCTCCTCAGTCCGGAGGCCACTGACATTTCAGCTGACTGCCCTCGGTATTCTCAGCAGGCACCAGGCCATCAGTCACAGGGCTGGCAGTCCTCAGGGCTGGACATGCAGCCTCTCCAGCAGGGCCGACTGTGGGCCAGCAAGTGGCAGGTGGCAGGAAGCAGCAGCTCTTGTTCATGGGCCCCTGGGTGGCCTCTGTGTACTCCACACCTTCCATGCCCCCTTCTGCTGCTCCCCAGTCCCCCTGCACTCTCCTGTGTGTCACCTCTCCTTTTCTGCATCTCTGAGCCCACCTCATCTGCACTGTGCATTAAGCCTCTGGCCTGCGCACCTCGGATCTGTCCTGTCTCTCTCCAGTGGAGGCCAACCCACTACTCCCTCCTCTCCAGCATCTGGGTCACATCAGCCCCTTACTTCCTCTTGTCCCAGCCTCCTTCCTGTGTCAGCCTCTTCTTCCTCTCTCTTCTATAGGGGCTGAGAAGGGAGGATTTAGGTGTGAGATCCCGTCTTAACAACTTACCCTACTTCAGCTTGGCCATCTTCTTTTAGTTAGCTACTAGTGGGCATCTGGAATACCAGGGTAGGATAGGCTTTTGATCCAACTAAGGGTACTTGGAGATGAGAAAGCTTGCCAATTTATTTGGAGTTATAAAAATCCTGCTAGATGGCTGGGCATGGTGGCACACGCCTGTAATCCCAGAATTTGGGAGGCTAAGGTAGGAGGATAACTGTGAGCTCGAGGCCAGCCTGGGATACATAAGCACTATATAGTGGGACCATGCCAAAAAAAAAAAAAAAAAAGGCTAGGAGACTCTGGGGGGAGTGCAGTTCTAAACATTTGACAGCAGGGGGCGCCCAATCCTTGGTGACATCTGGTTCATCACCAGTCAAGACTCTATAGCTGGAATTAACCCAAAAGGATAAACGTTAGTATGTTGTGTGTGAGAACCCTAGAGGTCCTTCACTAGGGACGAGCTTTGTCACAGCCTGACGTTGTTTGAGATTGTTATTCTTTTAAAGAAACTTATCTGTTCCCCTAAACTACTTCTTTATTTGAAAACTTGCAAACAAACATAACCTGGCATCTCATTCCCTTGAAGGAGGTGGCAGATAGAGGTGCTAAGGTTCTGCCAGAGAGGAGCACTGTCCTTAGCCCTCAGGGATGCTGGTCAGTTTAGTGGGGATGAGGAAGAAGAGTCTCTTCATGAGCCTCTTCTACAGGTAGTGTCACCCACACCAGCAAGAGGAGAAAGAAATTTTAGGTTAGTCATGCCCAAGGCATTCCCTACAGAATTCCTGCCAGGTATGTAGTGACATGGAAGAGAGGGGTAGGGCTGGGAATGGTGGGCCTTCTCTATTTGACAGTGGGTACCTTCATAAACAGTGTGCATGTGTGTGCAGAGAGGCAGGAGAGAGAGAGAGAGAGAGAGAGAGAGAGAGAGAGAGAGAGAGAGAGAGAGAGAGAGAGAGTTTTTCTGTTTTTACCGTGAATCCAATCCCAAGTGGTGCTACACTCCTACTGTTCCCTTACCCACTACTTTCAGAAGGGGATGCTGGGGGTCAGGTCAAAGCAACAGTGTGTGTCAAAGGTGCCAGCCAAATGGGAAAGCCCCCAGGGCCAACACTGCTCCCCTCTTTGTTTTCAGTACCTGAAAGTTCACTATTAAAGTTTCAGTTCTCAGGAAGAAAGGCATTACCTTGGATTTGATAGTCATTTCTATGGCTCTGTGATAGCAGAGGACCCAGGCACTGAGAGATAGAGTGGGACTGAAGAAGATGACACTATGGAGGGTGGTGGTCGCTGGATAACCTTGTGACCTAGCGCCAACGGAATGGCCTGGGGCGGTCACTTCAGGATGCATCAGCACCTTTCTTTGCCTCCCAGTATTCTGGGAACTGGAACTGAGACCCTTAGCCTAACATGCCCCCACTCCACTCCAAGCAGACCATGGGAGGTTGGTAAATATCCTAATCAGATTAGCAGAGTGAAGACAGCAGAGGCGGTGGTGGGAAAATGCTCTGTGCTGGCCTGGCCCCCTCCATTCTCCTGGGAATCCAACCCTCTTGTCCCTGTCCAACCTCTTCCCTGTGGACCCTGAAGCTACCCTGGCCCCTCAGCAGCCTCCACTGGCCTGGGTGATCCCTTATAGCCTGATTTCTGCATCCTGAGTCTCCTAGAGAGATGAGGTTACAGGGAGCCCAGCCCTGTGTGAGGCAAACATGACGACTACTATATTACGGAATCATGGAAACTGGCCCTGTGGGCTGCTGTTCTCAGCCTGCTGCCTCCTCAGACCCTGCCTCTGCCTCTGGCCATGGTACTGTCCACCAGTGAGGCTGGAATGGTACATCAGGATTCCAGAGTAGTCTTGATGAAGGCAATGTCTGCTGGGGTCCTGAATTTAATCAAGGTCTAGTCAGTCACATCCCTCCTCAGGCCAGGCTGAGTACAGGGCTGGGCACACCTTGTCTGAGGAGGCCCCGTCAGACAGACAGGGAGGAGCAGGATAAGCCATAGTGACCTTGTAGAAAGACCAGGCCACTGAGCCAGTGCAGGAGGACAAGAGGTGGGCAAACAGGTGCTGGTGTCCTCTAAAGCTGGACATGGACCTGGGGCATGACAGCTAAGGAGAGCAAGGTAGAGCTGAGAGCCAGTGGTTGTGGGTGGCCTGGGGTGGGGGTGGTGGGGTGCTGAAGATCAAGAGTTAGAGACTGGGTTGTGAGGGCTGGGGAGTCTGGAGGTGGGGAAGGGAGTGAGACATCAGAAGATTGGAGGCCAAAGGGTTGAATCTGGATTATTGAGGGATGAGATGGCAATTAGGGGACTGAGGATTTAGGATTTAGGGGAATTTAAGGGCCAGACATTAACCAAGGTGTTGGAGGAGAGGGTGTCAGCACCTGGGAAGAGGTTGAGGTTTTGGGGGGCTGAGGAAGTAGCAGGTTGGTGAAGCTGACTGTGGAGAGAGGAGGTAGAGGAACAAGTCCTCCCACAATGAGCAGGCTCCTTAAGTGGGCAGGAGCGAGTGTGGACCCATCTGTCCTAGCCCAGGCCTCCCTTCGCCCCTATGGCCACACTGGGCCACGGGGTGAGGGGGGGACAGCAGACCTCTCCTTGTTGGGCTGTCAGAGCGGGTTAGGCTCAGGGAATTGGTTCCCTGGATCATCTCCCAGGAGCCAGCCCCTCCTGGCAGCTTTGTTTGGCGAAAGCCAGGGATTAGCAGGGCTGCCCCCACACCACCTCCCAGCCGCCAGCTCCTGGCGCTTTCATCCCTGAAGGTCGCTAAAGCTGCAGTGCTTTGAGATTAGGCCCCACAAAGGGGCCCCTTGTGCTTCAGCCAAGCCTTGGGGGCAGTGAGGGGGGGGTCCCAGGAACTGAGCACAGGCTGAGCCCCAGAGACAAATCCTCTCCCTCCCTAGTGCATCCCAAAGCAACCCAGGGCAAGGGCAGAAGACCTCTCCCAGCCCCTTTCCTGGCTCAAATACTGTGCTCCCTTTGGTCCCAGGAGCATCGCAGTTCTGCCTGTCTGCCCTGCATACCCACACCCACCTGCGGTCATCTCAGGGTGGAGATGGATGGGAGAGCAGGAGGGCAGTGTAGAGGTGGGGGCAGGTCTAGATTGCAGATGGAGAAAGAACATTGGTCGCAGGCCGGGAGAGGAGGCAGGGTCTGGGAGGAGGGCCCTTGTGCTGGGTCCTACCAGGTTGCTTGCAGAGCTGAGCCAGCAATGTGGGGGAGTTCCCTTTGCACCAGGTGCCTGAGGCAGCAGGGGTTCAGGGTGGGGCAGGGTAATTTTGGACCCCTTTCAAAGAAGACAGTAAGAGAATGGCATTTCATACATTTGGATTTCATAGGCCAGTTAAAAAATATCTTAAATGTGAGTTCCAGCATAAAGTTGCCAGGTATTAATTCTGCTATAAAAGAGCATAGAGGAATACTACCAACTACTGTCAGATCATTTCATAAAGGAAAAGATATTTTGGTATCAAAAAAGTAGAAAAGACATAATCCTGGAATATAGAAGATAAAGCTCTAAACTGAATAGATACAGCTTTATGAAAAATTTCCTACTAAAACCTTTTATTTTTCTTATTTACTGGTGTTTGGGTGAAATGTCTTGGGACTTCTAGATGAGGTGAACTTCCATCAGTGCCCATCACAAGTACCTAGTTCTCCTGGAGTCCGGGTCAGCCAGGCTGTGCCAGGAGTGGGGGGAGTGGGCAGCTCTTGGAGATGGAGCCCTGGAGAGGTTGGGGGAAGAGTCTGAGACCTCGCTGCTGGGTCAGGGGCTCTGCTGAGAGTTCAGTCTTGGCCTTGGCCTTTCATTGCCAAGGAGACTTAGGAGGGGGAGGGAGCAGGCCTGACTGCGGTCGATAGAGGGAAATTTCTTCCTGTCCTCTTGCTCATAAAATGTTTGTAGCCAACACATTGTACGACATTCCCAGAGAGGCCACAAAAGGCGGTGCTGGGCTGGTAGGGTCAAATGGAGCTCATGGAGACAGTCTTTGGAATCAGTCCCTAGCTAGGTCACTCCTGGGGCTGGTACTCTGGAGGGTTAGGGTTAGGGTCATTGGCATGGTGGTGGTGGAGGTAGACACATGAGATTAGCAAGAGGCACAGCAAAGTGCTCAATAGATCCCTTGTGAGACAGTGTCCACAGGAAGGGCTGCCAAAGAGAGGTAAAACTTGAGAACCATTAAGTGATATTTTTGTGGCATTTTACCATATGCTGGGCACTATACTGAATTTTAACTCATTTAATCCCTATAATGAACCTAGGTAGTAAATATGATTCCTTGATTATTCCCCATTTAACAAATAAGAATACTGAGGCACAGAGGTTAAGGACTTGCCCAAGATGATAGCTAGTAAGTAGCACAGCTAGGGTTTGAATCCAGGCTATCTGGTTCCGGTGTCCATGCATGGACTACCATACATCCTATACCACTGCACTGTAAAGGGTAACTAACCTCTGAGTTCCCAGTGTTACTTGCTCATGCTCTCTCCCTGAAGGATGGTCAGTAGTTTCCCTAGGGTTTGGGACCATCAAGTGGTACTTATCTGGCTAGGTGTGGGTAGTATATGCCTGTGATCCCAACACTCAAGAGGCTGAGGCAGGAGGATTGCTGAGAATTCAAGGGCAGCCTGAACCATATAGAGAAACCTTGTTTCAAAAAAAATAAATAAAATAAATATATACAGAGATACATGTATCTGGAAGATACATGGTAGAATGGAAGTGGACCCTGGACTCCTTTCAGTGGCTTAAAAAAAAAAAAGCTGGGGACTGGGGATTTAGCTCAGCAGCATAAGCGCTTGACTTGCAAAAATGGTGAGTTTGATCCCTGGTACCGATAAAAAAAAAATCTGTCCACAAATTCTCTGATACATCTTCCTTTGAGGGGGGAGTTTAATTCTCTTGTTGAATGTGTGCTGGTTTTAGCAATTAGCTAGAATGAATAGAATATGGTAGAAGTAATGAGATAATCACTTTTTTTTGAGATAGAGTCTCACTATGTGTCCAGGCCAGTCTTGAATTTACAATAGAACCCACATTGACTTCCAATTCATAGTGATCCTCCTGCCTCAGCTTCCTAAGTGTTTGTATTACAGGTGTGTGCCACCATGTTTGGCAAGACATTACTTTCATTTTTGTTTTTGTTTTTGTTTCCAGACAAGGCCTCACTATATAGTGCAGGCTGACTTTGAACTCATTTTGTAGCCCAGGCTGGCTTCCAACTCACAGTGATCTTCCTACATCAGCCTCCTGAGTGCTGGGATTACAGGTGTGTGCCACTATACCTAGGTACGGCTTTTAAGAATAGATTATAAATTGCCTCCTTCTCTTTGTTCTATCTCAGATCCCAGATACCATGTGAAGAAGTCCAGATTTTGCGGACATATATAGTTCAGGGGTAGCATGCTTGCTCAGAATGAATGAGGCCTCAGGTTTAGTCCCCAGCATCACACACACACACACACACACACACACACACACACACACACACACAGAAGTCCAGATTGGAGAGAGCACATGGAAAGGAATTTAGGTACCTTTGCTGACAGTCAGAAAAAAGTGCTATCTATAGGAGTGAGCTTCTTGGAAGGGGACTCTTTTGCCCCAGTCAACACTCAGAAGATGCAGGCCTGGCCAACAGCTTGACTGTAGCCTCATGAGAGGCCCTGAGCCAGAACCACACAGCTAAACTGCTCTTGGAGTCCTGGCCCTCAGAGATTGCCACAGAATGTTTGTGGTAAACCATTAGGTCTGGGTGTAGTTTGTTATGCAAAGGTGGATCACTAGTACCCAGAGCTAGTCTTATAGTCAGGAATGTCACCATTAGATTTTCACTCTACAGGTAGGTTGTCACTCTCTCCCCCATGACTCTCTCACATCCTGAGATAATCACTGGGCTGATGCTAATTTGCTGGATTGGATTATAGCAAGAGACACCTCCACTCTGATTAGGTGATGCCATTCTGAGAATGGCATGAGGCCACTTAATGGTTCCCAACCCATCTAGGTTAGGACAGTGGCAGTCACCACTCTGAGTAGCTTTGATGGTCCTATCACATACCACTTGACAGTTTTTCTATATGGCTGCTTCTCTCTCTCAGAAAACACACACACACACACACACACACACACAAAGCCACCCCCTGCTTCAGTAGACAGCAAGGGGGCAGTGCCATCCCAGGGCTGAGGGATTGAGAAGAGTTGTGTTTTGAAGGACCCAGTGTCCATAGATCCCATCGTTAGGCTGTTAGGCTCTTATGTTCAGGATACTCTCCATTCTCCACTTAGTTACCACAGCATATTATGAGACCCTTCGTTATCCTCCAATCTCATTTTAGCATCCCTAGTCTCAGAGGACCACTGACCCAGGGTCAGAAGGTAGTACAGTATGACTACATGTCTCCTGTCACAGTGCATATAATACAGTGTGAATGTGTGAAGAAATGGAGTGGGAAATATCTGCGTAGTGTGTGCTGTCAGCCTGCATGTAGCATTTGATTTGTGGTTTCGGATTGGGAAGGAGAGTACGCACAGCTGTATTTCTGTGCGTACCTGGGAGAGCATTTGCATGTGTGAGAACACAGCTATCCATATGACAGCTTTGTCAGGGTGGAGATCTGTGAGCTTCATCTATGTGTCAGTGTTTGCTGCCTTGGGAATGCCTGTCTGTGTTTAGTTTTCAGGGGTGGGCTCCAGCCCTAGGAGATCCTGAGCTGTTGTACTCAAAGGGTTAAGGGAAATAGGAGCCGCCATAACTCTTAATCATAGCTTTGCAAGCTTAGCCAGTGCCCCTGTTGAAAAATGTTTCAAAAAGCAAAATAAATGATCTTTTAGTTACAGAAGTATTGATTTTGCCCACATCTAGTAATAAAGAGCAAGTCACCTGTAGCTAAAACTCTTGTAAAATATATTTTATACTCTAATAGTCTGCAGATAGAGTCACCCGCTGAGCACAGATGACAAATCTCCCCAGCGCGGCCTGCGCCCCCCATATTTCACGTCAGGGACATGGTGGTGGTGCAGGCAGCAAAAGAGCTGGGCCTCCCTGTGGGTGATAGACGTGATCTGGTTGGCTGGAAGAAAAGAAAAAAAAGCTGGGTTTCTGGCACACAGTTTGTGCCCCTGCCCCCACCCTGGGCCCTCACAATCAGTCTGGGTCATGGTGAGACTCAATTTCTTTGCAGACAGAGCGCCCCTCCTACAGTTTCCCTTCCTGGCTTGAAAACCACTCATCCTAGGTGTGTACAGATGTGTTCACACATGTGTATAGTTTGGGCCTCCAGGTGCACACAGGGGACACACATGGCCCGCAATGCACACATATGCAGAATAATCCTTCCGTGCACTCGGAGGATACCTGTGACACGCCCCCCCATGCGCATGTGTACGTGTACCACACTTGGCTTTACAGAAGTGCTCATTGCTAGGCATTCCTCAGTGCGTATTTAGTCAGCCCTTTACATAGCCTGGCCTCCCAGCCAAAGAACCAGGCTGAAGCCACTCTGCCCAGAGAATGCCTCCAAAAAATAGACTTCTGTCACTCTGCTTCTAGGGACTGGAAAGGGAACCACACTCTTCTCTCAATTGTCTCCATCTGGAGACCTCCTCCTCAGAAGAAACTCCCTAGCCCCAAAAGCATCACAAGAGGAGCCATCTCCTCCCAGCTGGGGGTAAATAGGGCTTGTGGATCCCTACTTTTGGGGGTGGCAGCGGAGGAGGGAGAAGAGGGAGAAGTGAGGAGACTCTGGGTGTAGGGAGAGGTGTAGAGGAGGTGAGGGGGATAAATCCGATAGTATTGGGAGGAAGGTTGAGAGTTGAGGACTCATGAGATCCTGGGGGTTTGGAGACCAATCAGGAGTAGGCAGCAATTGCTCTGAGGAGGGAAGGGGCAGGGAGTGTGAGTGTGTGTGTGTGTGTGTGTGTGTGTGTGTGTGTGTTTAGAGGTTGCTTTCTGGTGGTCAGAGTCAGGATTGTGCAGGGGCATCTTTGGTGGTGAGGGCCTCCTGCAGGAGGGAGGGGCAGAGCAGGTAGCTGCCCCGCCTGGGGTTGGGGGTGGAGTGAGGGGTGGGGGGAGCTCTTTAAGCGGCGGCCGCGCTAATAACCTGTCCAGGAGATGGCTCGTGGCAAATTGCTTTGTTAGTCTTGTCAGCGCGGCCGGGACCGCCGTCAGCGCGCGCCATGGATCAAGATGATGAATCGCCCGGACGGCGCAGATGCGGGCGGCCCGAGGCCGGCCCCGGGGTGGGGGTAGGGGGTGGAGGGGTCCGCAGGGGGCCGGACAGCCGCTATTAACTCCCGAATTAGCTCTAAGCCGCCCACCACCCAGACACTGCCCCGGGGAGCTGCCTAGGATGGGGAGACACCCGCGACTCCACCCGAGCTTGGACCCACGGCTCCTCACTCCGATGGGCGTGAGGGAAGGAAAGGGACGCGGCCTCCGCCGCACCCCCAGGGCCGCGGCCAGGTGTTCTGGCTCTTGGAGGTGCTGGGGGGTACCATGAACACTAGGGAGGCTGTGCATGTGTGTGTGTGTGTGTGTGTGTCTTGGATTGCGTTGGTGAGCTTGGTGTTCTCACTCAACCCAGTTCAGAGACCAGAGATGGTAGAACTGGGTGCTGCTGTGGATGTTGGCAGGGGAGGTCTTAGGCACATCCTTTCCCAGATCTCTCAGTGAAGACAACTGGGGCCCCCCAAGTCCTTGGAGTTGCTAGGCCAAATGGAAACCTATCAGTACCTGGCTTTCCCAAGTTCCTGAATTAACCCATCCTTGGACCACACCCCCAATACAAAAATATCCCCCCTAAACACAGATGAACATATATACATGAACACTTAGGAATTTAAACAATCCACGTTAGCACATTCTGTATTCACATACACACACTTTATGCACAAATATAGGTATAAATATTCTACAGAAAATATTATAGAGAATATATTCTATAATATATATTCTAGAATATATGTAACTGTAGAATATATAATAGAATGCACCCCGGTACCCAGTTGATCAGTTGGGGGCAGGTTCCCAGTTCCTCTGGGGATGTCTTTCTCTTCAGCCCTTTGAAGATAGCAGCCCAGGCCTGGGCAGGTAGGTTGGGAAGGCTTCAGGAGCAGTCTTAGGAGGAAAGCCCCAAATCATTTCCAGTTCTTAGCTCCTGTCTAGATGTGGCATTTTCGAAGTGGTTTTGTTAAACCACTTAAACTCACCTACATTGTGGCACAAGCTTTCTGTTGTACCAGGTTTCCCTTAGGGTACATTCCCCTTGCCTGATCTACTCTGTTTTCCTCCCAGACTTTCTATCCCAGTAACAGAGTTTACCAAGGATTTTGTGTCTCACCAACCATGATTCACAATTCCACAATCAACACAGAGCCCAAACCTTGGGCTGCAATGTCTGAAGAGCATGGGGGTAGGAGGCTGTGACTAGGTAAAGGCAGCTCTCTCTGTACATGATAACCCCCTAGATGAAAACCTGTGTGCCCCTGAAGTGGTGGGTCTGCTTGGTAGTGTGGACTTCTCTGGGTGTTAAGAAATCCAAGTCATTTTTTTTTTTTGAGACAAGTTCTCTCTATGTAATTCAGACTAGCCTTAAACTCACTATGTAGCCCAGACTGGCCTCAAACTCAAGGTGATCCTCCTGTCTCAGCCTTCCAAGTGCTGGGATTACAAATGTGTGCCACCATACATGGCAGAAACCCAAGTCTTATGAGACCTGGTATATTCAGTGAGGACTGGGCATACTAGCCACCTGCCACCACCTTCAGGAAGCTTGGGATGACAGGTAATCAAGAGTTTCCCCAAGTGGATTTAGAGTACAGGTGGCAGAAAAGTTCTTTCTAAGAGCAAGTGCTTAGTGGAGCCCTGTGCCCCACTACCTGGAGTCTTCAATAGTCCTCTGGCAACCAGTGGAATCTGTGTTAGCCTCAAGCACACCAACCCCTGACTGAGCAAATGTGGCCTCTTCATGTCTAGGGATAATAACCCTTCATCCTTCCCAGAAAACCCTGTCCTGTCTGACATGGAAAACTAGGGAAGGCTCTGGGCAAAGAAAGATACTACCGTCTACTGGAAGGGGCACTCTAGTAAGAGGGAGATTCCCCTTGGCAGGGGGCATCTCTCAGCAAGCCTCCTGGCACCACCAAGCAGGGATGATTAGGACTTCATATCTGCCCTACCTGGAGGAGACTTTAGGGTCCCCCTATTTACATGACTCTACCTGTGACCCCTCCACATGTATGCCAGTGCCCATGTCTGTGTGTCACATGTGACTGCATGTGAGTACAGCTGGCGGAAGTTTTCTCCAGGATGAGCTATGTGGCTGCTTGTGTGTGGAGGGCAGCGTTGTGGAGGTGTGATGTCTTTCCCTCCATTCTCCTAGTTTGTGTGGCACTCCAGTGGCACATTTTGATGATCTAAGCCAAAGATGCAGTCTGTGCTCCCCTCCCTTGTCTACTCTAGTCTCCCTGCCCACACAGAGCCAGCAGCCATAAAGAGAAATTAAAAGGTTATTTAAAGCCTCTGCCTCCACTTTTCTTGTCCCTTTAAATTGAGCCTAAACGGTTTTGCTTTGGCAGAAAAAATCTTTTCTGGAGATTTGGGGTGGGGGTGGGGGATCCTGGTGGGAGAGAAGGGTCTAAGCAGCCTAATCCTCTTACTGGCTCCCTCCTTTTCCCCCTTGCATTCTGAGGCCCATCCCCTGTCACCCCCTCCATGAGATGCACAGCCCCTAACTGTGGCTGAAGAGCGACCTGACCCTCAAATCTGCTGGTTGCTCCTCTGTCCAACTCAGACCAAAATGCATGAGTCTTTCAGAGTCAGCCCAGAACTGCAAAATCCAGTGGCAGTATGGCCAGCCAATATCCCTCCTCTCTGCATACTTTAGCCCCTCAAAATACAGCACAGCCCCCAGGAGCTGGAGCTAAGAGCTTCACTTGTAGATCAGAGGGGTGTCAGAGCCAGGGTCCAGCTCCCCCTAATCCCAAATATAAGAGTCTGTGTCCATTCTGTGACCAGCTACCTGGATTACAACCTCACTGAGCTGAAAATGGCAAAGGATTGGTTACACACACAAAGGAAACCCTACAGTTAGTTATACATGGACTCATGGTCATGGAGCACCAGTGACAAGGACACACTCCACATGTAAATCACAGTCACAGCCAGTGAGGCCAAGGCAGGCTGCAGAGTCTCAACACACAAGGACCCCCCCCCCACATACACTTAGCCAAGAGGCACCCCAGTGAGCTCCACACAGCCACGTACAGAGCCTCTACTCAGTAAAGAGTGGCTTGTGGCCGCTGGCAATGTGGAGACTAATGTGTGCCCCTGGGACACACCTCAGCCACACAGCTTTTGGAAGGCCGGGACTAGACTGGGCTGACAGCTGCTGCAGAACATTTGCTCCTCCGGAATTGGTTGCTCCTGGAGGGAGCAGGGCTCTGGCAGGATCGGGAGAATCCCAGTTCCTCGGGATTTTCTCTACCTGGGCCAGGCTGTGTGTGTGTGTGTGTGTGTGTGTGTGTGTGTGTGTCTGTCTGTCTGTCTGTCTGTCTGTCTCCCTCTTCCCCACTACAGGTGACAGGTGCGAATGCTGTGTTGAATCCTTGAGTCCCATGCCCGTGACTTCCCAGCCCGTCCGACGACGGCGGGCACCCTGCTGCCGGACAGGTGAGCTGTTGCTAGCAGTGTCACCCTATGTGGGCTGAGGGTGGGCAGTGAGTTCTAAGTGCGGGTTGCAGCGTGGTGTGGTGGTGCTGGAGGTGACAGTGTTGCGGGGGGGGCGGGGAGAGAGAGAGAGAGCGAGAGAGCGCTCAAAACCAACCTTTAAGTGATTTTGGGGGTGGGAGCAATCCCGGGTGCTCCCAAGCCCCTAAAACAAACCCTTACACGTCAAGCTCCGGGGGAGACCCAGAAACGGGAAGTTTCTCAGGACCTGTGGGACCTGTCGTTTCCCTGGGTAGGCGCGAGAGAGGCAGCGATCCGGGGACCGGGAGCTAGAGACGGGGAACTGATGCACTCGGACAGATCACAGATCCACCGACGGTCTGACCCAGGCCTTGAGTTGCGCCGCCGCACCCGCAGAGCGGGGAGGGGCGGGGGCGGGAGCAGCGCGTGATTGGCAGCCACCAGGGCCATTAGGGAGCCCGTGGGCTCGTGTAGGGCGCCCGGGAAACGCTGTTTAAAACTCAAGCCTCGGCTGTGGCGAGCGTACATGGCAGCGGCGGCAGCGGCGCGGGCCGGGGAGACCAGGTGCGAGCTGCGGGGCTGGCGCGGCTGAGCTGGGAGGGGCGCGGGGACGACCGGGAGGGGAGGACCCGGGCCGAGATCCTCGTCCCGTAGTTCTCTAACGTCCCGCAGTCCTGAACCCACTAGGAGGATCGTAAAGTTTGCAGGGAGCCGGCGACTTGGGGACGGACAGACAGACAGACAGACAGACCGACCTCACAGCGACTGAGGAAGGAGGGAAGCTAGACAGAGTTGGGGAGAGACAGAGGACACAACAGCCAGGGTTGGAAACCAAGCCGGAGAGTTCGCTACTCAGGGAGGCAGAGGCGACTCCAAATTCCGAGGCAGAAAGCGCGGAGGGCGAGCCCTGGGCAGAAAAGCGCCAAGGCGGAGACGGAAGCCTCAGCCCACGCAGACGCAGGCACCCGCAGAGAACGCTCCGGATCCGTCACGGTTTTGCCTCATTTGGAAGATATTACTTCGCCCCTGAAAAAAAATAAATACAAAAAAGGTTTGGATATTAAGCGGAGACAAATCCTTCTCAGTTTGGAAGGGGGCGGCTGGGGGTGGTGGTGGTGGTGACCGGGTAATGCGGAGCAGATGCCGCCCCGGGCGTCGCGGAGCCCCGGGCCGAGCTGGGGAGGAGGCGCGGCCCGCGGCCCAGGTTCCCGCCCGGGGAGCGCAGGGCCGCCCACGCTTCCCAGTTTTCCTGTCCTCGCGGACCCAGAGGTGGCCTGGGCATTGCCCAGGATCCAGTTGTGGTTCCACCCGCGCGGATCCCGCTCAAACCCCGCTGCCACCAAGGGCGCCTTTCTTCCCGGATTGTGCTTCTGCACGAGTTCTTCAGCTGGGGGTGGTTCAGCGTTCACTGGCCTCTGCCCTCGTAGACACAGGCTCTGGTTGGGGTCTCCCAGGTGGGTTTTTGGGACGCAGCGGCCTTAGTTCTCTGGAATTCGTTTTGCCTCCCGCGGCCTCAATCGTCGTGGGCCTGGCGAGTCGCGGTGGGGAACCCAGGCTGGGGCCAGCACTCGGAGCCCTCTCGCGGCTCTGGGGGAGGGGAGAAGTTGGGGAGAGCGCTAGGCCCGCTCCTCTTGGGCTTTTCACGCCGGGTGGCTGCAACCCAGTGCTGGACGTGACACGCTAGGGGTTCCAAAGGGCTGTCCGGAGTCCTGGGCACGGCTGAGGCAAAACTTTCTGTTCGGTTATATGGTCACAAATCGTGTGCAGGGTCGTGGCAGCCCTAAGGGGTTCGGAGGAGCTTCTTCTCCCCAAGTTCAAACTGGGTCGGTCTGGGGACCCCGACTTTTCTTGAATTGCGTCTTAACTTCCTCTTGGGAGCTGAAGGCTCCTCACGCTTGTGATTTGTCCGAGAAGGGAGTGCGGGATTAGGAGGCCCGGGGAGTCGGGATTCACGGCCTTTTCGCCGTCTTTCCGAGTTTGGAATTTCCCAAAGCCGGGACGCGCGGCGCGGCTCCTGGAGCTCAGGCTCAGCGCGAGTTCTGCCGGGGATCCGGGAAGGTCTTTCTCGTTTTAGAAAAGACTGCGGAGGCCAGGGCCGCCCGGAAGGTGCTGGTTTTCTGGGACCAGGTCAGGTTTGGGGACGTCGGGGAGACTCAATGGGCCTTGGGAGAAAAAGCCTGTCCACAACGCCGAGGTTGTATGTGCCACGGCCACGGAAATCGGGCAAGTTTCCAGATCGCCGCCGGAGGACGGGTAGAGAGGAGACTGGTTGTCCTTTCCTCTCGCTAGGATCCTGTGCGCCGCAGGCGGGTTGTTTCGAATCGAGCGTCGTTTCAGGAAATTGTGTTGTCTGTGAGTTTTAAGTGGGCAGAGTTGGGATCGTTTTCCATTTTGTTGGGGTTTGAGGTTTATTTCTCTGTATCTCCAGGCCCTGCGGAAAGGAAAGAGAATTGTGCACTAAGGATCCGTGAATTTAGTCCCTATTTCCCCTCTCTGCGAACCAGCTGTGCTTATGTATGTGTGTAGGTGGTCAGGAAAAAAAATCGAATTTGCTGCCTAGTGAGAGCAAATTATCCAGATAATTGGCTCAAATTTCTCTCCTTTGTGGCTGGTTTAGAAGACACAGTCTTTGGACAAGAAACCAAGCATCACTGCTCAGGAGGGGGATTCCAACCTTACTCCATCCTCACAGACCATAGCAGCACAGACTCCTGCCAGGACCTGGGAGCCTGGCTGTGGCTGGCTGTACAGCCCCAGACAGGAGAGCGGAACAGGAGGGCAAAGGTTGGCAGCAGTGGAAACCCGCCCCCAACGAAGCTCGGCAAAGGCTAGCGCTCAGGGCCTCAGGATGAGCTCTTTCCAATGGGTCACCTTCACAGGAGGGCTGAGTGCCTGGGGGACTTCTGCACCCTCCTTCTGCCATTCATGGTGCGGGCTGGTCCAGAAAAAGGAGTCATTTCTCCGGTGGAAGCAAGTACCCTGTCTACGCACACACCACACCTTGAGCAGTAAAACGAAGTTTCCGTTACCCAGGCCACTGCCGATGTGCCTGGATCCTGGAATAAGGATGGACACTGGTTCTACTTGCCACCCTCCTGGAGCCGGTTGGGTTGAACTATTGGAGCTCCCAGTCTAGACAGTGGGTTTTGAAGGCAGGGGGAGAAAATCTGACCCTGGATCATAGCCTCCATCTCTAAACAGATGCGGCACCCTCGCCTTCCCACATTTGGCAGACATACCTGTGCTGATGGCCACACAGTCAGACTCATGGGTTAGTCACAGGGCTAAGGGTGACATTCAGGCACGTTGAGGTGAGAAGTCACAAAGGCAGGTCTTCTGGACATGCAGAAGCCCTCAGAGAGAGTTACAAACACACAGGTGTCCCTTAGGGCAACGCCTTGAGCACCAGCCAGGAGCAGTCCACGGCAGACTGACCTGTGCTCCCCATCATCACCCTGCTGTCCCGGCCTCTCAGCTCGTTCCCCTGCGGGGTCTCAGGTCCTCTTGGATGCAGCCTCTGCCTCCCCCACGTTCCCATTCCACCCCCCTCAGTTCCTTCCTCTCGGTCCCGCTCGGCGGCCCCGCGGTGCCCATGTAAATGACAGCAATAAATATCTAATCAAGGCCCGGGGCGATGCCGCCGCCGCCCGCCGAAGCCCATTACCGAGCGTGGGAGGGCAGGCGAGGTAGGGAGGGGCGCTGGGGTGGGCGAGCTCGGGAGGGGCTCTTCCGGCCGTCACGTTTACCCTGCGCTGAGTACCCTCACGTCTGACCTTGAGCGATCTCAATTTCGCCTTCTGCAAGAGGGGTACCGCGCTGGGCTCCATAGGGTCAGGGCTCTTCCATATCCTGTTGGGGCCCCTGGACAGTATTTACTCCCTGCTCCATTTTTGGGACAACTTACTTGACTAGACCTAGCGCTGCCAGATGGCAGGAATGTCCCAGGTCACAGACCCACGTCACAACACTGCTGGAGCCGGCTCTTACGGTTCTGTGGATGTCAAAGCAGAGTCTCCTGGATCCTCCATCAGCTGGCCTGAGCGCCTTTCACGAATGGGTCGCCATTTCTGGCCAGTTTACCACTGCTGTGGACATTGCTTCAGGGTGCCCTGAGGTCCCTGAAGCCCAGTGAGGCTCGCAGCCTCTTTCAGACTCTTCAGCTCCAGCTGCCAGGGCGGGTTTGTGCCCGCTGCTCTGTCTACCTCCTGTGGCTCGCAGTGCAGCCACTGCTTACCTCCCCCACCGCCCGGCGTCCACACCACAGTCCCACCCCACCCCCCCCCAGCTCTCCTAGCGGTCAGGACCCTGGCTTGGCCAGGTGCGCTCTCTCCACAGGAGATTCTACAGGCCATTTCTGGGCCAAACGATGCCCGATTTGGAACAAGCCCAGAGCAGCTTGGTGTGTTGCAGGATTGTGTGCCAGGGTGAGCCCCGACGGTAGAGCCACCCTCTTCGTGTTGGACCCTGTTGCTTGTTCTCTTTCCAGCTGTGTTCAGGTCCCCTCAGCCTTTCTCTCTGATGCTGTAGCTGCCTCAAGTGAAGAATGGAGTAGTTCCCCGGGCAACTGTACTCCTGGGTTGGGCTCTTCGGCCTCCCCAGTCACCAGCCTGCATTCAACAGTCAACGCTAGACTGAATTCGAGAAAGAACAACTATAAAAACTGGCTTGTCCCATCTTCTCTCCCTATTCTCTCCACATTTTGCTGCCTTTTTTTAAAAATTAACTCCAGCCACCCAATTTTTCTGCAGCACCCACATTAAGGACCTTGGAAAACTGAGGACTGCAAGTACTAGCTGAGAGGCCTTCTTCAGTCTTGGCCCATTAGCCTGGGGGGGGGCTAATTACCCCAATTAGTGGCTGATTTATAATTAATGGCTTGGACCAAGGGATAATTGGATGTTAATGGATAACAGTTTGTGTAGGGAACTAAGCTCCGGGGCTCCTTGAAGGGGTGGCAGCTCTGGGGGTGGCAGCCCTTTCTCGGATGTGTCCTGAGATCCTCCTGGGACCCTGGGGTTCTCCTTGCTGACGTCCTTCCTCCATCCCCAAGCCAGGAGGGGAAGGAAAGTCTCCTTTGAGTTTACAAGCTCTAGGTGCCTGTTGTGGCATCAGGTGCCCTATCTGATCTGACCCTGGTTAAACCATACACCTCAAGCCTCCCTGCCTGCAGTCTTTGGGTCCAACTCCAGGAACAGTTTGGAAGCCCTCTGCTGTGGAAGGAGGATGACTGAGACTATTCTCCTCAAGGGCTCATTCCCTGCCCATCTGGATCAGGCATTGTAGGACCAAGGGTGGCAGTACTAGGGTAGGGGTGCCCATATCAAACATCACTGGAGGATGGAATGGCCACTGTGAGGGCATTGGCCAAGATTCAGTGTGGAAGAATGGCAAAGGCTCAGTTTGTGGTAAGGTCAGGGCCACAGATATGGCCAGGTGACTTGGCTTTTGGTGGGGACACTGGATTTCCCTGGCTGGGGTAGGGCAGGCAAAGCAAGGTGGAGAGGATCCGTAGGTTCATTCAGTTCTTGGCTCTTTTGCTCTTCCCATACTTCCCAGAGCCCGTCTTTCCCATCCAGGGCCCCTGATCATCTGTAATTCCCCCACAGTCTGAGCTCCTTGAACAAGAACTCATTACAGTGCTCCAGAGTCCATTGCACAACACACAGTAGCTGCATCTTTATTTGTGGAATGACCGTATGATATTCTCTGTGCTGGGTGATGGTACTGAGTACTGGCTAGGAAGCCAGATCGGCAAGGTTAAGTGCTGTGGTGGGCACTGAGTTCACACTTTGGAGTTCAACTCCCTGAACTCCCTCTTGGCTGAGCTGCTTGGCTTTGATTCTGGGCAAGTGATTTTACCTGTCTGCTTCTCAGCTCCTTTCTCAGTCATATGGGAATTCTGGGTCTGTCATAAGGATTAAATGAGATGTTGCCTACCAGATTTCTATGAAGATGGTTAATAAACATTCTTATTGCCAGGTGTGGTGATGCACACCTGTAATCACAGCACTTGGGAGGCTTAGGCAGGAGGATTGCTATGAGTTTGAGGTTAGTCTGGGCTACAAAGTGAATTCAGGGCAAGTCTGAACTGCCGCACAGCGAGAACCAAAACAAGACAAAACTAAAAACATTCTATCTCTGACAAGCAGCAGGCACATGGACAATTGTGATTTGGTGAAGTGATGCGATAAGAATTTTTAAATCACCTGACCCAGCCTGGGTTCTCTGGAGAGGCTTTGCAAAGAAGGGGGCATCTAAGCCCAGTGTACTTAATCTGGAGTTCTCCAGGGGGCGATGGTGGAGGGACAGTATTTCCATGGGGGAAGCCAGCAGCATGGTGACTTTGGAGAATTGTGTATATTTAGTGGGTGGGCGGGTGATGGTATAGTGCATTAGGAAGAAGCAGATGACTTGATTGTACCTTTCAAGAAAGGTTGGTTTCAAAGCATCAGAAATAACTGAGAGTTGTGGTTTGTTTGTGTCACATGCAGACAATAGAAACAGGTTTAAATGTGCAGTGATAGGCACAATGAGGCAGAGCTGTCAACCCAAGAGGATAAGGATCCGAGGATGGTGAATACGCCCCAGATTCTGCAGCACTTAGGCACTCAGAAGCAAACAGTGCCATATTTCTAGCTATTAGCTCTTATGTGTTTCTCTCTAGAACGTCTCCTTAGCCATTCTCTGTGGTCTTGTTGGTCACACTGATTCACTGAAATGTTGGTCTCCCCTTCCCAGTAGACAGGCATTGCTGGAGAGAATCTAGCTGCTTGGAGAGGAGAGGAAGAGGCTGGTTCCTGGGCTTTCTGTACCTTTGAGGACTGACACAGACTGGAAATTCTGTACCCAAAAATGAATGTAGGATTCATAGAACCCTTGTGAAATACAGAGGGAGGGAGGGAGGGAGAGAGAGAGAGATCGAGGAGAGAGAGAAAAGAGAGGACAGGAGAGAGAGGAGGGAGAGAGAGAGGGAGGGAGAAACTCACTCCTTGGGATGTTCTCATGCCAAGCCTGCAGCAGGGTGTTACACCTGAGGGCCTCTGGGCAGGGGAGGCCAGGGCTCTCCATACTCCTCACATCACATGCTCATTGCTAATTCTTGACAACTCAGAACTATGGATATGGGAACAAGGCTACTTACTGGGGTCAGGCTCAGCCTTTCCAGTTTCCAAGCAGATTGGACAAAGTGATTCACCTTCCTGAGGCTCAGTTCTC
This sequence comes from Hydrochoerus hydrochaeris, assembly GCA_004027455.1. Lineage (NCBI taxonomy): Eukaryota > Metazoa > Chordata > Mammalia > Rodentia > Hydrochaeridae > Hydrochoerus > Hydrochoerus hydrochaeris. The sequence continues at coordinate 130,431 of PVLA01002612.1, read as the reverse complement.
CTCCTCCTTCTTTTCCCCTTGATCCTCCTGCCTCAGCCTCCCAGAGTGCTGGGATTACAGTTGTGAGTCACCATATACCATACTTGGGTTAATTCCTATTCTGTAAAGCAGAGGTTAATAAAAATGTCTCTCATCCAACTCCAGGAGGAGAGTAATGAAGTTGCTGGAATTGACTGGCATGTGCAGACACAGACCTCTTAAAATCCTAGACCTAAAAGGCCGGAGTTGGCAGGTTTCTTTCTCATCCCGTGCAGCTGCTGCCAGTGCACATGCATGGGAGTGCACATACATATCTGTGCCCAGGAAGGAGTCCCTTCTCTGTGGTCTCCCTCATGGGTGGCTGTCTAGCCCTGGGTGACACATTTTCACAGCACAGGTCTCTTTCCCTTCTGGGGTAGGTCAGTGGGTCAGTGTCATAAGTCACAGAAGGTAATACTGGTCCTAGCCAAGGTGATATAGCAGCCTGGATGTAGGACAGCAGCTGTGGCCTGGGTTTGTGTGTTTGTATTGTTCTACCTGCCTGAATGAAAGTCTTTTTGGACTCCTAACTGCTTGCCAGGAGAGATGGTTGCAGAGACCTGCTCCCCCCAGGGAGTCCCTGGAGAGCCTGCAGGGCTAAAAGTGCAGCCGTGTTTCTCAGGGAAGGAGGTCCATGATGACAGACTGTTCTCAAACCCTCCCTTTGACTGACACTCAGGGGTTATCCTGGTCCTACTTTTTGGTCACATGCCAGCCTAAATCCTAGAAGATCCTCAGAGACCCAGTTCTCACCCTGCCTCTATCTCTTACTAGCTGTGGGACCTAGGGCAAGGAATCCACCTCCCTGAGTCTCTGTTTCTCACCCATGTATTGGAGGATAATAATACCTACCTAGCTGGGATGTATTGAAGCTTACTAGATGAAATACCTAGCATGAGTAGGGCTTGGCTCTTTCTAAGCATCCAGGTGACTCTCACTGTAATGAGGGGCTGTGTCTCATTGTGCTGGAAACAAACTGAAGACAAGAGAAGTTCGGAAGATGCTGGTTTCTTCCCTTCCTGTTTTCTTTCTTTGCTTTAGACAGAGTAGTTCTGCCTGGTTCCCTACTGTGCGGGGGAATGAGAAGAACCTGAAGGAGAATTAAAAGTTCAGGGAAGAGAAGGAGAGCCAGAAAGTGTGATAGGTTGGCCTTTGGGGTGGCTGTGCCAGATGTGACCAAAGGAAGGGTCTATTTTCTTTTTAATCAAAGATGCCTTGCATGAAGTTTTCCTGGCAGTGCTGCTGTTAATTTATAAAAAATACTCCCTAATAAAATTCTGCTTGATTCTTCGATTGGCTGGGCATTAGGCCGCAGCCAGCAGCGACGCGGGGACATAACGGATGCATTTGCAGATTTGGAAAATTAAAGCCATCTATATGGCGCCTGTGGCGGGAGATCCGCCGATCTGCTTGCTTAATGAAATATAAAGATTCTTTTAACCAATGTAAGCACAATTCGACAGCTTGTGAAACGCGGCTGCGTCATGATGGATGGCTCTCCTGGCTCACCAGGAATTGCGGGGCGGCACCTTTTAAATATATAATTGATTCTGTTTGGAGTGTGCAGTGGGCCGAGCCCATGCAAGGCCTGGCCTGGAGCTGGGAGTGCAGGGCCCCTATTTAGAGTCTGGCAGGCCCTCTAGGGTGCCTACCTCGGCAACCTCTCTGTAGGACCCCGCCGACACTCAGCACCGCACGGGCTGTGCATGGAGCCAGGCTTCTGCACTGACTGCAGACTCCAGGAAGCGGGTCCAGTCCATCCCTGGTGCTAGAAATGACCAACCCAGGCCTATAGTGCTGGGGACAGAAGGGGCGGTAGGGTGGAGGCTCTGAGTGTCTGTACCTTTCTGTGGACTAGACCGACTCCTGAATTATCTCTTGCTAAAATTCTTTTTTATCCATTCCATATTGATAACTTAGCCCAACGTCTTCTAGGTTGTGTGCTAGCTGTTGCAGAAACACAAATGGCTGAGTATTTCCTCTTTGCTGGTCTCTTTTCTTTTCTTTTCTTTTCTTTTCTTTTCTTTTCTTTTCTTTTCTTTTCTTTTCTTTTCTTTTCTTTTCTTTCTTTCTTTCTTTCTTTCTTTCTTTCTTTCTTTCTTTCTTTCTTTCTTTCTCCTCCCCTCTTGTTCTCTCTCAGACCCTGTTCGTGGTGGAAGAATCACTATGCTACCCAGCAGCAGTGTGTGGGACTCAGTATCCATTTCTCCAGTCACACTCATAACCACAGTCATAGGAGCACATGGGCTGACAGGCACACTCAGCCACAGAGACATAGCAAATGGCCACAGATCTGTACATATGCACAGACACATGTACTTACGACCCAGTAGTGCTTCCTCTGTGGAAACCTGTTCTACCTCTTCCTGCCTGTATGGCCTTAAGAAAACCATCCAGTCATTCTCACCTTCCATTTCTGCGTGGGGAGGATGGGGATAATAACAGCACCTACTTCCTGTGGAACTAGAATGTGCAGTCATAAGAGGCACTTAATAAATAGTTGTTATTAATTCATTCATCAGATCCTTATCTCTTGAATCTTGCCTCTGTGCCAGGCTCTGTGATCTGGGCTGGAGCAGGGGGAGGGGGTGTCCCAGGAATGTCTGAGGGACAATTTCTGTCCTCGAGGAGCTTAGATTATTGGGAGAGCTAGAAGTGTCTTAACAGTACTCTGATCTCGGTTTCTGGGGTCAGGAAATTCTTTTTTTTTTTTTGAGACAGGGTCTCGCTATGCAGTTCAGTCTCACCTTGAATCCACTATGGAACCCAGGCTGGCCTCAAGCTGGCAGTGATCCTCCTGCCTCAGCCTCCCAAGTTCTGGGACTACAGGCATGTCCCACCACACCTGGCCAGTGTCATTATTTCTGTGACCCCATGTGTTTGTCTGGAGCCTGGAGAAGGGGGGGTGACTTGTCCAAGGTGGGTGTGATGACCCCTATCCTGAGGAACTTTTTTTGAGCTAGGTAGGTCTTTTGAAGCGGGGGAATTTATCAGGAAAAAGGGAAGAAGACAGAGTGTCTCAGATAGAGGGCCCGATAGGAGTGAGGCATTGAAATGACAAGAAACAGTGGCACAGTCTGGTATTGCTGAGTGCTAGGGAGGATGAGGGCCAAGCCCACATGTAGGGGTGGGGAAAGCCAGACAGGGAAGATCTGGGAGACTACTGGAGGGCTGGCTTGAGAAGGCGTTCATAGATCCATGCGAGGTATTTCTCTGGCTTCACTTAACAAAGACATGTCATGCATCAAAAACTGTGAGATCAGCAATCAAGTTAATTAAAATGAGTAACCACATTGATACTAGTTGGTTTGAAAGCAGCAAGGGCTGAAGTGTGGAAGGGAAGAGGCATTGTACCTGCAGGGGTTGCATAGGGAGAAGATGAAATCACTTAAATTCAGCTCCTCTTTCCTTTTTGGGGAACTGTGACACTTTTTGGAGACTGGCTCCAACCCCACATCCATTAGAACATAAACCCTCCACCTATGTTTACCCTCCCCAAATGTGTGTGTGTGTGTGTGTGTGTGTGTGTGTAAAAATTACCTTTCATTATATCTGCTATCTCCCAGAGATAACCTCTGTTAACATTTCAGGGCATAACCTTCCAGACTTTTTTCCCTATGCATATTTATTTATACATTATAAAAATGGGATCACATCATGTATATGGTTTTATTATCTATTTCTTCCACTCGACAATATATTGTGAACATCAGCACATGCAGATACACATCACTGTTTTAAACTGTGGCACTGTATTTCCTTGTGGGGGTTCCTGTCTGCTCATTTACTGAACTAATCCTCTCTTGATGGACAGTTAGGTTTCCAATTGTTTGCCCTCGTAAGCAATGTTGTGATAAATATTCCCATACACATATCTCTATGTACTTGAGGGATAAATTTCTAGAAATGGAACTGTTAAGTCAGAGATGACACACTTTCTGAAGGCTTTTGATGAAGGGAATAAAGATTTCTTTTGTCAGAAGAAAGACCATTTCCCACTGTCCTGAGTAACCTTGAGTAATAATTGTCCTTCATATTTGCTAAGCTGGTAAAAAATATCTTATTGTTTCTATTTTTCTTTCTTTAGTTCTAAGGAAGGCTGAGCTTTTTGCCATGTCATTGTGTTTGTTCCTTAATGAGTTGTCACTTCATTTACTTGGCCTGTCTTATTAAGATACCCAACTTAAAAAAAGTAGGATTATCATTTGAAAAAAAAACATCAAAATTTTTATTTTATATTAGGCTGTTTATATACTAGGGATGTTCTTTTTTATTTTTACTTATACTACTTTTGAAAATCAATTTTGTTGTGTCATAGAAGTGGTAAACATCTTTTCCAGGTTTATCTTTTAGTTTTGTTTATGGTATGCAGTATTTTGTTATATTGATGTTTAAATTCTTTTTACCACTATATCTATCTTTTTTCTTAGATTTCTGTCTTTGGCCAGGTATGGTGGTTTATACATGTAGACCCAGCTCTCAGAAGGCTGAGGCAGGAGGATTGCTGTGAGTTCAAGGTCAACCTGAACTGCATAGTGAAACCCTGTCTCAAAAAGATGAAAACAACAAAATCTGCCTCTGAGGTTATACTTATGGTACAGAGTGAGGGGCTAGCTTTTAAGGGACTGTCGTTGGAAGATGTCTGTGTGTGAGTGTTGACTCAGAAATCTATAGTTTTACTCCACTCCAGACTCCTATGTCCAGCTGCCAAGTCAGTATTCTTACTTGGAAGTTGGATTCTTGTCCCCAAAAACTTTGATTTTTGTTGAGCAAAGTGGCATGTGCCTGTAATCTCAGCTCTTTGGAGGCTGAGGCAAGAAAATTATAGGTTCGAGGTCAGTTTGGGCAAAAGACCTTGTCTCAAAAAAAAAAAAAAAAGTGACAGGTATAGCTCAACACTCCCCAGGTTCAGTCCTCAGTAATACAAAACAAAACCTTTGCTCTTTTATTTTTTCACTTCCCTCTTTGAATGCCCCCGACTTAGGAAAAGCTCTAGTGTTCCTTAGTCGCTCCGGGCACAAACCTGAGTTATTCTTTTTTGCTGTCTTTCCGTCATATCTTAGAACTAACTTATCCACAATCATGTCTGTGTTACTTGCAAACTGGGTCTAGAGCCTGTGCTCTTCACACTAGTTCCTGCCCTAGCAAAGGCTTCTTGTCACCAGTCTGGACTTCTACACTGCCTGCTACCTTGGTCTCTGCTCACCTCCACTGCCAGTCTGTTCTTCACCCAGCAACCAAAGTGAGCTACTAAAAACAAATCACGTTACTCCTCTGTTTGGGATCCTCCCGGAACATCCCAAAGCACCCAGGATAGACCCAAACCCCTCTTTAGGCTCTGAAGCCCTGCAGCAACAGGTCCCCTCTTTTGTCTCCAGCCTCAGTTTCTCCATGCTCTCTCTCCATACTTCAGCCACCCTGGTTTTCTTGCTCTTTCCTGGCTCAAGGCCTTGGTCCCTGCAGTCGCTTCTGCCCAGGAAGCCTTTTCCCCAGAGCTTTGCATGGCTTACTTCCAGCTTCTGCTCAAATGTCAGAGAGCCCTTTCCTGATCACATGGCCCCTTTCTTTTCTTTTTTGTTATGCTCCTCCTCTACCTCAGTTTTTTTCCCTAGAGTGCTTATTCCCATTTGACTTTATTTTATTTATTTTTATTATTATTTGTACCAGGGATCTAACTCCCGACCTTGTGCTTGCCAGGCAGGCACTTGTGCCGCTGAGCTAATTCCCCTGACTTCTGTTTGCCATTTTTACAGATATTTCTTATTTGTTGTCATAGATCCCTCCTCCCCTGGAATGCAAATTTCATGAAGTTAGGGACCTGGGTATTTGGGAGGTGTGCATAATAAACATTTTTCTTTTTTTGGGGGGGTGGGGTGGACAAAGTTTCACTATGTAATTCAGGCTAGTCTTAAAGTCACTGTATAGACTGGAAAACCGGAACTCTCAGTGATCCTCCTGCCTCAGCTTTCTGTGTGCTGAAATTATCACCATGCTCAGCCCTAATAAACATTTGTTGAACAAGTATATATAATCTGTCAGCATGTGTCAGTGTAATGTCTGTGAGTAGCTGTATCTCCTGGATGACATCTGTGAGAATATGTGTGAAACCGGGGGAATAGCAATGAGCTGTGTAAGTAGGGTAGCTTCTGTGAATGCCTTGCCAACAAGGTCTGTATGTGTGTTTGTGCAGGGAATGTATTTGTGCTGTTATGTAACATGCTGTCAGTGTCTGGTTATGTATACCCGTATCCATCTCAGTGATGGTAGAGATCTGAGACACCTGGGCATGTTCTTCTTATCTGATAGACCTGCTGTGATTCCAGTCTCCCATACCTGGGAAATAGAAAACATCTTTGTATCTTTGGGTGACTGAGACATGGGGTTAAATTCCAAAAATGACATTTCATGCTGATGCAGGGTGGATGCTCACATGAGGACTTCTAGGGTTGGAAGGGGACCTGGGGCTGATGAGACTTAGGCAGTCTTGTGCTGATCCAAGATATCTCGGTGGAAAGGATGTATTCTTTGATAAGTGGATGATATTCTTGGAGCAGTCAGCCATAGAGGAACTAGTCTATAGCCTCATGGGTGGGGCAGGCCTTGGATTGGTTGTGTGGCTTCAACATATTACTGTTCTTTCTCTAGGTCTCAGTAAAGCTCATCTGCAAATGGGGTTTGTTGTTGTTGGCCTGTGTGCTTCTTGGCAATGAGATGACTTTAAAGGAGGTGATGATAGTGAATGTATGACTGTCATAATAATAGAATTTTTATGTCCATGCAGCATGTTAGGGTTTTAATCTGCTATATCATCCTAGTAAATGACTCAATGGGCAATCCAGCTCTGGACTTGGTGTCAATGGGCCTTAATAGGTGTCTGTTGAATAAATATACGTGCGGTTGAATCAATGAATGTAGAAATAAGTAAGTGCCTGGGTAATTGAGTGGAGAGATGATTGCATAAAGCAGCAAATGGACTGGGAAATCACAAAGACTAACATTGTTGTGCACATACAGTACATCAGGGCCTACTGAGAAGGCTGCTCTTAATCCTTGCAACAAACCCAAAAGATTGCTACTATTGTTAGTTCCATTTTGCAGATGGAGAAACTGAGGGTGAGAGAAGTTAATTGACTTGCTAGAGCCACAAATCTTCTAAGTGGCAGAGCTGAGATTCTAGCCCATGCACTCTGACTCTACAGTGCAGAGCATTAAACCTCACTCTGGCCTGGCTAAGTGAGTCACTGACTGACTGGTTGGATGAAGGAATAAGTGCAGAGCCTTCTATGAGCAAGACAAAATTCTTTTTTTGTCCTTTGGGTGGTGGTGTTTGGGCTCGAATTCAAGGCCTCAAGCTGCTACATAGGTGCTGTATTACTGAACTGCATCCTCAGCCTAAAACAAGTCACTTTCTAATGGGAAGACAAGCTCTTGGGAGTGAGGTGGGTGCCCAAACTACATAGGAGCAGGGTCTCTCTGAAGGTAGAGTTCAAGGCCCTGCCTTACATCCCTTCTTCCTCTTTCCTGTCTGCAGGCGGATGCCGCCATGCAGCACTACGGGATGAATGGCTACTCCTTGCACGCCATGAACTCACTCAGCGCCATGTACAACCTGCACCAGCAGGCGGCCCAGCAGGCCCAGCACGCCCCTGACTACCGGCCATCAGTTCATGCACTTACACTGGCTGAGCGCCTGGCTGGTAAGAGCCCTGGGGATGGGGCTTTGGAGACAGGACCCTGGGGGCTAGAGGAAGTGGCTCTAGAAGGGGGAGGGAGCACTTATAAGCTTGCTCCAAGTGGCACAGGAAGCCCCAGGTCACTTAGCACAAAAATGACAATTTCAAATTGTAGTACTATATAGTGCTCACTTTGACAACGCTTCTACAAAATCTGTGCATTATATCCATAGGGTCCCTTGTTTGGTAGCACTAAGCTGGGCCCTGAAGCAGCCCTATGCATCAACTTCCCATGACAAGCTTGGAAGCGACATGTCTGTTAGGTTGGTTTCATGGATGGAGAGACAGGTAGGAGGGCATGGGATTAGTCCACAGGCCAGTAGCTGGAGAGTAGCTGGAAGAGGACTGGAGTGCCCAGGAAAGGAAACTGCAGGCAGAGGGAATCCTAAATAATAACAGCTCCCATGGTGTGAATACCAGTTCTGGGTCTGGAACCATTTGAAGCTGTCTTTCTCTCCATATCAAACTGTTTAATTCCCATAAAAAGAGATAATCTCCATCTTATAACAAGGAAACTGAGGCTTGAAGAGGTTCAATCTGGGTGAAAGTGGGATTGGAACATGACATCAGGCTGAAGAACGTGAGCTGTGGAGCCACAAATTTACCATATTAAGGGCTGCCCACTCCCTCCACTTCTCTGAACCTCAGTTTCCCCTGTGACAGTATTCTCTAGGATGGCTGGGAAGTTAGTTGAGAAACATATCCAAAACAGTCAGCAGAGCTTACTGGTAGTGTTCAGAAGTCATCAGCACCCAACACCCACGGTGAGTACTAAGTGCAGTCCCTGGAGTCCCCCACTCCTGGTTCAGCTGGTTTTTCCCCTGCCTGCTTCTTAGTGGGTATGAGAAAGATTCAGTGACATACTGGGGAGCTTGATTTCCTGGGAGGTGATGTTACCCACTCCATCCTGTCCTAGCCAACCCTTGCGCAGCTGGTGAACCTGTGCGGGTCCAGCCTATACCAGGTGGCCCTCAAGGATTTAGGGGAATTTCTGGAGAAACCAGGTACCTACTGATCCATGAGAAGGCATGGTAGAAAGAATGTGGCCAGGGGCTAATGGTAGGGCAGCTCAGAGCAGCAAGATCAGCCAGTGGAGTCAGGGAGGGTTCTCTAAAGGCCACTGGACTGGAGTCAGGCTTTTAAAAGGCACAGTAAGATGGAAGGACCAGCAGGAACTGAGGCATAAAAATGAGATGGTGTCAGAGGACTCCCACACCTGAGTAGAGGTGCCCACCTGGCAGGGAAGATGAGGTGGCCAGTCTCATTCCTTTAGACCCTGCCAGGCCTCTGAGCAAGACTTGGATAAAATGGAGTACTTGGTCATCTTCTCTAGATCTGCATGGGACATTAGTGTCCAGTGTGGGCATGGTGGGCAGAGTCCTGCCCTGGCTGTGGCTACTTCTCTGGCTTGGAGTGGATTTCCTGTGCTCAACCCAGGGGTGATATCAGCTCCTGACAGTGTTCCAGGACCCAGGGACCAGAGCATAAAGTCAGGGGCAGAGGCTCATATCTAACTGGCATGGGCAGAGGAACTGGGGTGTTCAGCCCACCCCACAGTTCTCTAACTCTTGAGAAGGCGGGGATGAGCCCAGTTGGGTCCTTGCATATAGGCTTCATCTTCCAGCCAGAGGCAGACATTATCCTGGTAGTTTTTGTATTACCAGGAACAAGGGCAGACCCTAGAATTGATGGCCTACAAGCTCTGTCTCCCTTCTAGGCTTGCTGCATTGCAACCTGTTACCTTTGTCCTTCTGTGCTGTGGAAGGCACTCAGAGGGTTAAGAGTGAGTGCAACCAGCCTTGTTTTGAGCTCCGAGGGCCCTGGCAGAGCCAGACTATTCAAGAAACAAAAAAGTAAGAACCTCAGGTCTTGCCCTCAGAGATGCATAGGCCATTGAAAAGGATGAGATTTAATGTGGCAAACAAAAAATCAAGTGCTGATGAATTCTGCCTGCCTTCTTTGACTTTCCCTAAGGAGACCTGGAGATGAAGATCATCCCTCAGCCTGACTTCTTACAGTCAGAGGCCAGAATTCTGATGCTAAGAAAGCTTTATTATCTGGAATCTCAGGACCATAGATGGTAGACCATTGTCATGAAAAACTAGCATCACATAATCTCAAATTATTATACTCACAGTATCCTGAGACTTTAAAGATCTTAGGGAAATACCCATTTTACCACCTCCCCCATTTCAACCAGATAAGGAAGATGACCCTTGATCACATACCTGATAGCTATTCTTTTTTTTTTTTTGACAGTCTTGCTATGTACTTCAGATTGGACTTGAACTCACTTTGTACTCAAGGCTGTTCTCGAACTTGTGGCAGTCCTCCTGTCTCAGCCTCCCAAGTGCTGGGATTACAGGCATGTGCCACTATGCCCAGCACTGATAGCTATTCTTGAAGCTAAGTTAGACTTCTGTAGTGATAATAGCAGATAGTGGGGTGGAGAGGTTTTGAGAACCCAGGCAGTAGAGAGGGCATGGGTAATTTCCAAGGGCAAAGAGCTGCCAGTTCTGGCAGCTGCCTGGCTGTTTGGAGTGGGTCAGAGCAGGACTGGTTTCAAAACCTATTTCCCATAATTAAATGGCCCCCCTCTTGTTGCCCTCCAACGGCTGTACATTTCAAGACATCATCTTGGAGGCCCGCTATGGCTCCCAGCACCGCAAACAGCGTCGCAGCCGCACAGCGTTCACAGCCCAGCAGCTCGAGGCCCTGGAAAAAACCTTTCAGAAGACTCACTACCCAGATGTGGTGATGCGTGAGAGGCTGGCCATGTGCACAAACCTGCCTGAGGCCCGGGTGCAGGTAGGGCCCAGCTTCCTAAGACCCCGTAGAGAAGCACCAGCCCATCCATCTGGTCCCCACTGTCCGTGAGCCGGCATCTGCTCCCATCTGTGCTGTGGTACAGCTGCTTTCTCCACCCAATCCTTCAGCCACAGGAGAGGCGACCTGGGAAGGATAGAGGGTGGGATTCCTAGAGGTGTGGAAAATCACATTATCACCCACATCCTACCTCAGAGCATGCCACTCTACAACAACCCCACTTCTTACCTTTTCCCTACCTCTAACTGCTCCTTTCTTTGTCCCTAGGTGTGGTTCAAGAACCGCAGGGCCAAGTTCCGGAAGAAGCAGCGCAGCCTGCAGAAAGAACAGCTCCAGAAGCAGAAGGAGACTGAAGGCTCCCATGAGGAAGGCAACATTGAGCCAACCCCAGACACTCAGCTGGAGATGGACCAGGCTCCTGGTCTGCCCAGTGGTGATGCCCCTGCTGAGCTTCACCTGAGCCTGTCGGAGCAGTCAGCTAGTGAGTCAGCCCCTGAGGACCAGCTGGACCGTGATGAGGACCCCCGAACTGGGGCTGAGGATCCCAAAGCTGAGAAGAGCCCTGGGGCTGACAACAAGGGGCTGGGCTGCAAGAGGGGCAGCCCCAAGGCAGGTGAGGTTTGGGGGACACTGCACTCTAGCTGGATCCAGCCTGTGGGGGCCTAAGTCTTTGATGGGTGTGAGCAGGGCAGAGTTCACAACTAGCACTCAGGAATAAGGCCTGTTACACAGGAATGGCAGGTAGACCTGTGCCAGGTGTTCGACCTTTAGTTACTGTGGGAGCGGTGGAAAGTGCTAGAATATCGATGGCAAAGCTATGGCACATGTGCCACAGTGGCCTGTTTGTTATCATGGAAAGCTCCGAAAGGTTTGCCATCACTGGTTCAGAGGGTCCTGGGGAGGGGCTGTGAGGCAAGGAGGAGCATTTGGGGAGCTCAGGGCAAAGATGATTTACCAACAATTTGAAGTGCTCCAATGTTTCAGTAGCCGGTATAGATGTACCAGTGTATACTGTGTGAGTACCATGTTAGTACTGGGGCGTCCCGTGTGCAGCAGAGACTTCTCCCCAAGTTCCTCTCTTTCCTTTCTGTTCCTCTCCTTTCTAGCCCCTTCCCTTCTCCTTTCCCTTCTGTCTGTCTGCTTCTGTTTCTCTCTCTCTCTCTGTCTTAAATACTGGGGATCAAACCTAAGGTTTCACATTGAACTACATCCCCAGACCTTATTATATTTTTATTTTGAGACACAGTTTCACCAAGTTGTTATCTTGCCTAGGCAGAGCTTGAGTTTCCTAGCCTCTTGCCTTAGCCTCCCAAAATGCTGGGATTTCAATCATACACCACCACACCCAGCTAAATTCACCCTTTTCTTTGGCTTTGGTCCAGTGTTCTTTCAGCTCAGGAGTCTGGTTCCTTAAGGTTCCTTGTGGAGAGGGCACCTGTCAAGCCAGTGTAGAGGATGGGACCCTTCGGGGTTGGCACCTGTCTTCTCATCTCTTGCCTACAGAGCTGCCCTGAGCTGGAGGCCCCCTCCCGCAAGCTGTAGTTATGAAGGAGCGGAGCTCTGGTGTGTGGCACGTCTCAGACACAGACACCAAGCCTAAGCAGGAACTGTGAGCTCAGGGCTAGAGGGGAAGGAGAGGCAACAGCTCTTGAAAAGACAAAGGGGATCTCTAAGGACTCAAATATGGGGGCCCTGGGCACGACCCCTGGAACTTCCCCAAGTCTCTCTTCCCTAAGCCTCTGAGCGGCTTTCGAGGCATGCCCTGGCTGGGAAGGGATGGATATGTCTTCAGCCTGTGCCTGTGCTGTCAGCAGTGCCATGGGGATGGGAAGCTGAGAGCACCTCCTGGCAGACGAGTCCCCTCGTCCTGAGTACTTGGTTCTTGGTTCTCTGCTTGCAGATTCCCCGGGCAGCCTGGCCATCGGTTCTGCTGCCCCCGGAGGCGGCCTCCTGGGCCCCTCCCACTCCTATTCCTCGTCCCCGCTGAGCCTCTTCCGTCTGCAGGAGCAGTTTCGCCAGCACATGGCGGCCACCAACAACCTGGTTCATTACTCGTCTTTTGAAGTGGGAGGCCCGACCCCCGCTGCAGCTGCTGTGCCCTACCTGGGTGTCAATGTGGCCCCGCTGGGCTCCCTGCACTGCCAGTCTTACTACCAGTCCCTGTCTGCAGCCGCCGCTGCCCACCAGGGCGTGTGGGGGTCCCCGCTGCTGCCTGCGCCCCCTGCAGGCCTGGCACCGGCCTCTGCTGCCCTGAACAGTAAAACCACCAGCATCGAGAATCTGCGGCTCCGGGCCAAGCAGCACGCAGCTTCCCTGGGACTTGATACGCTGCCCAACTGACTGGTCTTCAGCCCAGCCAAGGGGTGTGGGTGACCCCAGGCCAGCCCCATGGTTTTGCCCGGAAGGCTCAAGGAGCCCAGGAATTCCAGGGCCTGAGTCTTCTCCCTGTCCTCTTCCTCAGAGCCACAGCCCCAGGTGAAACCTTTGCTCCCTCTGCATGGCCCTGCTTGGACCCACGGAGGCAGAATGGGGAGGAGGTGAGGGGCAGGCTAGCTCCCCTCCTCAGTGTCGCCTCCTCCCTGCCCCTCCCCACGTCCGCCCCTAGTAAGTTGATGTGTGGAATGTGAGATATAAAGATAAATATATAAAACTCTATTTTCAAGCACTGCCTGCCCCAGGCCCCTACCCTGCTCCCACTGCTTCTCCTTGCTATCCTCGCTCTCCCTGCAGCATCAACAATCCCTTGCAGCGTTCCCTTCTCTCTCCGTCTTCCTCTCCCTACCTCTCTCTTCTGGTCCCAGCCCCTCTCTGTCTTCCCCACCCTGATCTCTCTCCCACATCTCTTCCTCCTGCCCCTTTGGTGCTGGCTGTGTTGGTGTCATCAGTTCCTCGGCTGTATTTTGTTTGGGGTTGTGGTTTTTGGTTTTAGTAATTTCACTTTTTCCTGTTTCTCTCCTCTTCTCCCTCCTGGCTTCTTCCCTGCCTGCCTGTCTCCTCCCTTCCCCTGCATCCTCTTTAGGCAGCTATTCCATTCCATGCCCCAACAGAAAGCCAGGGCCTACAGAAAGACCTTGGAGCAACAGGCAGGGGCTTGTCCTGTCTCCCACTCCCACCCTGACATCTGGAAGGGGGCATTAGCCATTTTCTCTTTTCTCCTCAGTTTGGAGACCCAATTTTCCCAGTCCAAGGAGGAGGGACTGGAGGCCGGAGTGGGCAGTAAGTTGACCAGTGTCCCTGCCTGTACTTCCTCTGAGGCCAGTGTTCACCCAGGTCTGACCAGTGCTCTAATGCCCTCTCCCATATGATTTTCCTGGTTATAGGGAAGTGGTAGGGGAGAGGTATTCTCAGAGAGAACCGGCATGGTATTCCTCTCTTGGAGGCTCCTGGCCTTCAAGTTTGGCAGTTTCTATTCTTCTTTGGAGTGTGTCTGGGCCAGGAATGAAGGTTGAACTGAGGACTCTGATCACAGTGAGTACAAACCACACAGCAATGAGTACTTTCAAGCTTCTATTGGCTTCTTGTTCCAAAATCAACAGTGGAAACAGGGGCTTCTGTCAAGCTAGTCATCAGTGCAGAAAGGCATGTTCCTGTTGTGACCAGCAGCCCCGCTCAGCAGAGCCCCTTTCATAGAGGTGTGACTTGGAAAGCCCAAAGCCTCTCTGGGACCATGTCCCCATCTGCATTAGTTAGCCTATAAGATCCTGTTCAACATTCTGCATTCTGTGCTTACAACCTCTAAGGATAGAAGTTTTTAGTTAAATCTAAGAATAACAACTACAACAAAAAGTTCTGAATATATAAATTGGAAAATTGCTGTTGACTTACCATGGAGCGATGAGTACTGTACACAGGAACCTGTCTATTGATACTGCCTAAGTTTTCCAGTAAGTGTAATGGTTCCTTTCTAGTTCAGACAATCTGGATTTATCCTGCTTTTCCTGAGTTCCATTGCCAGCCCCAGGAGTCACCCTAGTTCCATACTCATGGTCAAGGGGAAGGGAGTATCTTGGACAGATATATCCTGGTCATTATCCCCAGCTCTTTGTGGCTCACCACTGGACCTTCTGCCCCCTGCTTAGAGAAGTTGAGTGCCAGGTCATGGTTCCTGAGGTTTGTCCTCTTCCCATGGGTACTCTGATAGGATTGCCTTACAGGGCAGTCAATCCCCATCAGCCTCTGGAGGCCAGTCTGGGCTGAAGCAGATGGAAGGAGCTTTGGGCAGGAAAAATGAAGCAGGTGGAGGTATGAACCAAGAAAACCATTTGAACAAAGTAGGGAAAATGAGACTAAGTGGACCATGGGGTTGAGGGGCCTGGCATCCAGGCTAAAGGGCCCATCTTCTTGTGGCAAGTATGCACAAGGGTTTCTGAGTTGGTGTCTTGCTGAGATCTGGAATTTGGAGGGTGAATCCAAAACCATGTGAGCGTCAGAGAAGGAGAGACCTAGGCAGGGGGATGGGAGGGTAGCAAAGGCTATGGGAGACACAGAAGGTGTTTTTCATTTGGAACCAGTTCAGTGGCCCATGGCCCATTGATTTTCTTTTGTGGTTAGCTCCAGGAAGTTCTGTTTCCAAAACAAAACAAAAAATATCATATAGACCAGACATAGAGCAGAAGCTTCTTGTCTGTCCCTGGGTACAAATGACTATTGCTAGGCCTTGGAATCCAGCAGCCCTAAACATCACCTCCTGATCACCTGGGGGGCAAGTCTACTTGTTGCTTTGTCTTATTGTGGCAGCAGCCAGGCCCCTTTTAGGCTCATCCCATCCCCCTCAGGTCTTTGTCAACTTTTCTGCCACTAGTTGATCCAAACTCATGAGCCTGCATGTGGTTCTGGCCTTTGAGGAGTTTCAAGTGAATTTAGAACACCAGCCTGAAAGCAGATGGAGAGAAGAGGAAGATGGCTTTGTAGGCAGTAACTATGGGGGTCCTTCACATGAGGAGTCAGAGGACATGACCCTGGAGCCTGTCCCAGGCCTGCTAAGCCGCCCAAAGGGCCAAGAACCTGGGGCTCAAGCCCCAACTATCCCTTCCAGGAACTCTCATGCCACTTTGCTCCGCTCTACTAGAGCTCTCCTATTTCCTGCTTCCCTGCTCTCCTGGAGTGTGCTCCAGGGGCCTGGATCCCCACCTCAACTCTTAAGGCTGTTTTTTTGTACAGACTTCTTTCAAACCAGCTGTTTTGTGACCATATGTGTTTTGAGGTTGTGCCAGCCTGTGGCAAAACACTGTGTACTGTATTTATTTATTCTGTTAGCTGAAGAAACAAAACTCAAACCATCCCCTCATCCTTGTCCTGCTCCCTGCATAGTGCAGCATGATACTCAGTCCCTCGTATCTGTCTGTTTGTCTGTCTTACTTCCTGTGATGTTGTGACCTGTTCTTTGACCTACTTGGCTAATAAAAGAGAACCTGGTAGCCCAGCCCTTGATCCATGTTCATTCCTAGGGATGTCTGCAATGGGCTGAACAGGTGGCATCTCAAGGTCTGTTCAGTGTCTCTTCACTCCTGCCGCTATGGCCAGTGGGGAGAAGGCAGACCTCCTTCCTACCTTCCTACCTAACAGCCACTCCTGAGCTGTCCTTGCAGCTCATGACCTTTACCAGTCAACCTGCAGCTGGTGTGAACACAGGGGAGCAGAGAGTGGTGGAGAGCTCCATCTTCTCTGGGCTGTTTCGGCCTCACCCAAGCACTGGTAGCAGGGAAGCTGGGGCAGGAGATGTCTAGCATAGGACCCCCAAGGATAATCAAGGTAACCTGAAGGGATAGGATTGCAGGGTAGAGAGAGGGAAAGAATTCTGTAGAAAACCACAAGCAAGCCAGGGCCAAAAATGAATGATAGGGAGACATATTTAGATCTAAAACCAGAGCTGTTCCCAGGGGAACAGGTGGCCTTCAGAGGGAGTGAGCTCTTGGTCCTCAGAGGTGAGCAAGTGATAAGCTGACTCCAGCGTAAGGTGTATGTGGGTATATGCTGCTGAAAGTCTGTGCAGATATGAGAACTCATGCCATGAACTCCTAAGTTTACCTCTAGGCATTAGCATGTGCATGTATGCTCACTGGAGCAGGAGAGAGAAACCATGGGACTGTATATAGGCAATAACTGCTGGAAAAGTGCACAACTCAGAAGTTCTTGCTGTGAAATCTTGGTTCCTTTTCCATTTCAAGAAACAGAGGACCAGAGCTCTCCGCCATCGTGGCTCTACCTTCCTTCCATGAGTTTGAGTCAGAAGGGGGTGTACACAGGGGGCTGGGCCATGGGTTTGAGGCTCTCTCTGTTGGAGACCTGCAGGGAGCCATCTGTGTGTGGGGGTGTTCCAGGGGCAGGGCCTGACCTCTCCACTTCCCAGGTCACTTCTACCCCAGGAGACACATTCCTCTCCCCAGTGGGGCTGAGGATTAGGGCGGGGAACATCCCCTTCACTGGGCTCCCTGGCTGCCTGGGAGGGGCTGGCAGATCAGATGTCGACCCAGCAACCTGTGCCTCCCACATACCTCAGCTTCCAGGGCTACACCTTCCTTGGCATAGAAGGCCTGCTGGTCTCGTTCATGCAGTGTTGACTGAGCATCTGCTCTATGTGTGTACCTGGCCTTGGGCTGAGCACTGAGAAGCAAAGAAACAAATAGGGAAAACATGTTCCTAAAAATCGCAACACAAGATGATTCAGACGATTCACAAACAGGGAACTGTGTGGCTCCAGAGAGGGTTCCTAGCTCAGCTGGGAGGGCAGGAAGCCCTTGGGAGGGAGACTTTGACCTGAGTCCCACAGGTCCAGTTTTCATAAGGTGGGTGGGGATGTCCAGGGACAAGCACAGTATGTCCAAACTGTAGGAATGATGCCTGAGCCCTGGAAAAGCAGGGGACCTGTCCTGGGGGTGGGTGCACTTGAGACCAGTGGGGTGTTGCCAGGGCACAAAGTAGAAAGTGAAGCCTGGGTTTAGACGAAGGCAGGCCAGGACCTTGAGGGCATTGGAAGGTATCTCCAGTGGAAAATTGGGATGATCAGACTTGTATTTCAGTAATCATGCCGATCCTGTTATTGCATGGTGATTCATGTGAAGGAAGAACAAGAGCCAGTGCGACCAGAGAAGAGACCGTTGTCCATGTTCCTGGCATTATCTGGACTAGGGACGTGGGGGAAGGGAGAGAGGTCAAATTTATATGAGATTCAGGAAGTAAAGTCACTATGGTGACTGCAGGATGGGAGAGGTCAAGAATACCCCCAAATTTTAGGTTATCAACCTTTGAAGAGATGAGGATACCCACTCTGTTTGGGTTGGGGTGAGGATGCCCCTAAACTCGGTGTTTGTGTGTACTGTATCTGAGGAGCCTTCGGTTTATTCAAGGGAAGGTGTTGGGTCTCTGTCTGCTGCTGCTTTATTTGACAAATACATAGTGCTTTCTCTGTGCCTGGTGCCTCACAAGTAGGTCACTTAATCCTCACGAAACTTTGAGGTAGGTTTTCTTATTATCTCCATTTGATTGTTCAGGAGAGTGAGGCACAGAGCCGTTAAATCACTTGCCCTGGACCAGGAGCTAGTCGTGGGCCCACCACTGTGTGGACCCAACTAATCTTGGAATCTGGGCTGTTTATCTTGATGGTTGCCAATTGCTAAATGAGACCTCACAGAGAGCAACTTGAGTTGGGACCTATGTGAAATGCTGGCTGTGACACCGAGAATTCTACTGGTAATGGAGCTGGGACAAGCCAGTCCATGCCTGCTGTTTGCTGTGGTCCTGCTTCCTCTTCTGCGGGGTGGGAACCATTAGCTATGTCCAGCCTGCTTCCTGGGAGGCTTAGGTGAGATAAAGAAAAGACAGTGGGGGAGGTAATGGCCCAGCAGTATGGTGCCCAGGCAGCCCACGGGGGTGAGATGGGAAGGGTAGGAGGGCTCCCCCAAACTTCTTCCCCAGTTTCCAGTCTCTTGGGCCTTGGCCCCATGTTTCTTCAGCTTGTTTGTGTGGGGACCTGGTTTCTTAGGTAGCTGTGAGGAAGAGACACCTGCTGAAAAGGCTGGGGGTGGGGGGATGGACCCCTTCAGGCTGGGCACCTGCCTCCCCAACTCTTTCCCACAGAGCCCCCACCCCTAATCTTTCATTCTCCTTTTGCTTCTGGGAAAGCCGATTAGGAGGCAGCCTTCAGCCCGCCCCCCTGACAAGTTTGTCTGAACTCCCAACAAAGGCCCTCAGAGCCTGCAGAGGGAGGGCTCAGGCATGGGAACCTGACACCGCCGGTGCTGCAGGGGGGCAGAGGGGCGGATCACCCCAGGGCAGGCAGGAATGTGCCTCCTAGGTCCCAGAAAGGCCTAAGGGCCAGGATAGGGGTAGGGGGCAGGTAGACTGGGGGATTCCACCTGAGAACCCCTTAAGCAGGGGAGATGACAGAAGCCTGTGCCTGGGATGTGCACACATTCATGCACATGCTGACATACATGTACACACTCTCCTGGTCCCACATTCACAGTATACACATGCATACATCTCGCTCATATACACAAGGGGTACTCACTTCTGCACTTGACCACAAATCTCAGGGTGTCTTCTCCCTGTCTTTCATACAGACAGATATACAAACATGCACACGCCCTACAAACCAGAGCCCCCTGTCTGCCACCCGCATATTCCCCACACACCTGTCCTGCCCCTCAACAGCATTCTCCTGGTTTATTCACACTGCGCATTGCACACTCAGAGCCTCATAGTGTGGCTCTGTTCCCCTCTCCAGGTGGGCCCCTCAAGAGACTGCGGTTGCTGCCCAGATGACATTGCCCCAAAGCCTGCAAGGAGGGTCCAGTGATAGCCTGCTGCCTCATGTGTGTCCAGAACCACTCCCACTCTTCCATCCCAACCAGCCACCCAGAGCCAACCCTCACACACCTTCTCCTCCTCAGGGCCACTTCCATGGGCACATGACCTGCAGTCACACAGGGCCTCAGGCTTAGAGGGCCCCTGTAGTCTGATGTTATCTTGAAATCTTTAGGCTTTGCTTTGTTTTGTTTTGTTTGAGATGGTCTCTCTATGTAGCCCAGGCTAGCCTCGAACTCATAGTGAGCCTCCTGCCTCCACCTCCTGAGTGCTGGAATTACAGGCATGTGATATTATACCTGGCTGAAATCCTTGGTTTTTAAACAAGCGTCTCTGAATTTTCATTTTGCACTGAACCCACAAATTATGAAGCTGATCTTGCTCCCTCGTCACGGTATCTGTCTACCAATCCACCACTGAGAGCTCTCAGTTCTCCTGAACCTGTCCAAGTGCCTCCATTTCCCCTTTCTGCTGGGGCTTCCCTCTCCACCTACCCTCACCACACAGCTGAGTGCAGTGGGGCTAGGAATGACTAAGTAGAGCACTGTGAATCTACACATACCCTTCCAGAGCCACCTTAGGACTCAGTATCCTCCTCTGTAAAATGGGACTAGTGATGGTGCCTGGATTAGGGTTCTTTGTGAGATAACATCTGTAAAATTTAAGCACAGGTTTGGGATTTAGTAAGTGCTCCATAAACATTATTATTACATTTTTGTTAGTAAGCAAAATTAAGTTCATCCCTGTAATCCAGTGGGTAAAAAACAGATTACTCAAATAATCACCTGCATCCAAATGTAAAGTAACAGGGTAAAAAAGAAGCATGCCTACCTCTAGCTTATAGGGCTTACAGTGAAAGGAAAAGTCAGTCAGAGGCTAGGATTGGAGACCAGGCTAGGCCAAATTGCAGCTATATTAGAGGCTGACGGTGGGTGGGGGGAACTCAGACAGGGCCAGGGCAAAAATGCAGTCTGGGGTCAGGCTAGGGCTGACTTACAGTGAACCAGGCTCTTCGGATTCTCCATTTCATCATCTGTAAAATGGGAAGACCTCTGCTTACCCCTAGGCTTGTGGGAATTGAGTGAGCTAATAACAGAAGTGAAGGATTAAGCTGCCACTAATGACGCTAAGCCTGGCCTTCCAGGTCTCTACCTTCCAGTCTGGGAGGCTGCGCCACCATTGCCATGTCTCCAGCTGCAGGAGCAGCCACCTCCATTGGGACCTTTTCCAAGAGGAGTTGGGAGATTTCAAAAAGCCCTTTGAACAACAAAGGCTATGGGAGTGGTATTTCCTCCCAGGGGCTGACTGCCCAGTGGCTCCTTTATCTTGGCCACTGGGCTAGGGCTCAAAGAGCTGTTCTTGGAAAGAGCTTGTGTGGGGCGTGTGCGAGTGGTGTGAATACAAGCGTGTGCACACAAAGCTGCTCTTTGTTGCTGTTCCCACCTGAGCGGGCTGACAGACCTGTAAGCCTGGGTCCTTCACAAATCACCTTGTCCACCCTGGGCCTCCACACAGCATGTGCTGGGCTGCCAGCAGAGAGGGGATGCTTTCTTTTTCACCCTGAGACTGTCCTGAAGGAGAGAGCTCCAGGAAGCAGGAGGCACAATGCTTCAAGACAAACTGAAGAGGCAAGTGCAGTGAATCTGGACATCAGGGGAAGGGTGAGAGGGTCTCCACTCTGCCAGAGGCATGGCGTACTTCAGCCTTGGGCCTCTCTCCAGTATGCACAGCACCCTGAAGGTGGGATCCACAAGGTGGTCCAAAAGCCTTGCTCATTCGGGTTTCTCTTCAGTCTGCCCTTAACTGTGCACCCAGCAAGCTTCCTCCTGCCCCTCAGGCTGTGGGCTACTAGAAAAGACCTTCTCTGGGCCTCAGTGTCTATTTTAAGTCAGGCTCGCACTTGGATGGCTTCTGACCCAGTCTTGAGTCCCCTGGACTGGGTTTGGTGGAAACTGGGGAGGCAAAGGCAGGACATTAAGCAGCTGTAACTACACAAGCAGCCATTCTGCCTGCTCCCTCACTTCTCTCTCCCCTACTCCAGCCACCAAAATCCTACAGAGCCCAGAAGAGTAGACAAGGTAGGCTAGGGTCGATCGCAGAGAGCCAAGCCTGTTGATGTTCTGAGATTCCTGCTGCAGAAAGGAACATACACAGGGGCCTCTAGATCAGCCCTACCCAGGGCAAAGCACCTGACACCAGGCCCTTACCCACAAACTGAAGGGGCAAGGAGCTCACTGCTTTCCTGGGCAGCATGTTCCAAGTCATACCTTCTTCTCAGGCCTGGGAGCCACACAGAGCACACTACTCTGAGAGATGCCACCATGCCAGACCAGGTGCACCATATACTCTGTGCCTCTTCCCATCTGTCTCTGCTCTTTCTTCCTCCAGAAAAGCCTGCTCACTCTTCGGGACACACCCACATGCCAGCACTTCCAGAAAGCCTTGTCTGACTACTGAGGGTGAGGTAGGATGGAGAAGATGTCCTCTCCTCTTGACCCCTCTTGGTCACTGATACAGTTCTCATCCACTGCCAAAGGAAGCACCCTGGGCAGGACTTGGAGGACACAGAGCCTGACTCAGAGTTGGGATTCAATCAGTACTGAACTCGTCAAATTAACCTGGAAGAACAGAAGGACCAGGTCTCCTAAGGAACCTGGCTCCTATCTGGCCTTGCCATCGCTCTATGGCAAGCTCTGTTTTTCTGGGTCTGTTTACCTGATAAAGAACAGACACAGTGGTCTATGTGGGGAGCTTGCCTTGGAAAGCCTTGATTTCTGTGTCTTGGTGAGATTTCTCTTCCACATGGTAATCACTCCCTGCTTCCCCAGTTGTTTTTACCCAGGACCTCTTCTGACTGCATATTCCCAACTGTGGCTACAAATGAGGTGTCAAGGCACTTGCATGGCAAAGGCCAGTCAGCCCCTGAGGAAGTGGGGTCAGAGGTCTCCTGGGATGGTACCTAAGGATGAGCGTGCAAGGTCCTACCCTTTTCTGACCTACTCATTCGTGGCATTCTTAAGAGATGAGGCCAGCCTGAGGCACAAGTGAGACCACAGGCCCAATCTCTTTTGGAGGATAGAGCCCTGTCCCAGCACAGACTTCCATACCCTCCTTTCAGTCCTTAGCACTAGGGATGTCCAGAGTTTAGTGTCATCTTCGACAGGAAGGTGGGAGGGGCTCAGTCAACTGGTATTGACTGAGCATCATCTGTGTGACAGACGGACCAAGGCAGTACTGTATGGGACCAAGTCCCTGCTCCTAACCTGCAGGGTGTGGGGAGAGAAGCAAATAGACAAGCAATGGAATCTCTCTATCATTGGACTATATTAAAGGTGCTGAGGATGTTATGAGGAAACTGAAACAGAGAGCGAGGACAAGGCTCAGTGCATGGCTGGGTTAGAGCCCAGGCAAGGAGACAGAGGGAGTGAGTGGCAAGAGAGGGCTGGACAGGTCAACAGTCAGGTGGACAGACAGTGAGGCAAGAGGTTGAACCAGGCCTGAAGGCTTCTGAGGGAGAAGAGATGGGGAAGGGAGGCCAGATCTATTAGGCTGATGACTCCAGGCCTTAATCCTATGCCAGGCCTGGGCTAGCAGAGTGTGAAGGGGGAGGGGAGCACCCCTGCTGGGGTGTAATTTCACGCTGAAGGACCTGATGGGGCATCCCAGGGACTGATCCTTTCTGGATCAGAAAACCCACTTCCCTTTGTCCAATGCAGGGCCATTAGTGCCTTAACCCTTTGTGGGCTGGCTCTGGGCTGGCCCAGCCCTATCTTACCTCCAACCCTTTGGGTCCTAGGTCAGAGCCCTTTGCATTTAGCCCAGCCAACTCCCAGAGCTGGTCATCCTGCTGTGAAAGAAGAGCTGTGACTGAGGAAATCCAACATTGTCCCTGTTCTTGTCCCCTGGCACTCAGCTTCCTTCAGCTTCCCTAGTCTTCCCTGGCTCCAGGGCCTGGAAGAAGTAACCTGGCAGCCTCCACCACCTCTTCCAGCTCAGGCCAGGTCCAGGCTCCTTCAGAAAGCTGAGGTCCAGTCTCATCCTTTGCCTTGCTGGCTACCACAGTGCACAGCCTTCCCAAGTGTCTTTTCATGGGGTGCTCACTACCACCCAGGCCATAGACCATAACTTCCTACTTCCACTGAGTCCTGATGGGGAATGAACATTGATCTCCAGAGGCCAAGTCCCCTGACCACTAACAAGCCAGTAATGTCCCAGAGACATTCCCGGCTATCTTGCCTTAAAGTGGAATTTCAGGATTGAGTAGATTGTCATAGTCAGCCAGCATCTATATCCTCTTCTACTTACAACCTCCTCTGTTTATGTCTGTTCAAAGACCCATCAGAGAGTCCTCTCACCCTTTTTGGCTCCAAGTGCTCTACCCTGCCCTTGGAGAGACTGGGCCATCCTTCCAGGCTAACTTCAACATATCCTGGGCTGCAGCTGAAGGCTCTCCCCTCTTGTGTTCCTCCAGGGAGGGGGAGAAGGGCAGGGACCAGGCTGGGCCTCCTCTAAGCTCCCTGGATCTCTAAAACCCCAGCCCCATTAAAAGAAAGCCCCTAAATGTTATTTACACTTCGAAGTCTTAAAAACCATTAACAAAAGCCACTTAATTCAATTATCTTCCTGGCTGGCTTGGTTCTCAGTGCTGAGGCACCGGCCTCTCCTCACCACCCCCTCCGCCCGCCCCCCCCCCACTGTCATTGTGTCGGGCTAATGAGGTAAACTGAAGCGAGCCCTGTCCCCCCTGACAGGTTTATGAGAATTTAATAAAGCGTGGCCGGGACCAAATGAGTTGCCTCAGCCTTGGAGAGCTCATTGTCTTCGGCGTCAGCGTTTTTTTGACTTGAGCTGCTCCCTCCTCCATCCCATCTCCTGTCTGTCCCCCACCCCCAGGTAGGTGCCAGGCTGTTGAACTGGCAGAGGGGCCAGTGAGGCTCCGCAGGGACCGAATAGCCAGGTCCATCCCTGGGGAGGTCAGAAATTGAATTGGCCAGTGTGCTCTGGGGAGTGGCTGCGTTGTTCTTTGTGAACCTGTCAACCCTCTCTGGACAGATCTCCAGAGGCCTTAGGTACTTGCCAGCTACCTTCACTCCTGTGTCACAACCCCAGGTTATTTTAGGCTTGATTCACTTTTTCATGCCTGTTTGGAGAGACCAGCCAAAGTGAGCTCCCAGAATAATGGGGCTTCTCTTTCTGATAGGGCACAAGCTGGGGACATGGGCTCTTAGTCTCTTCACATGGAGAGTCCCCTTCTCCTTACATCTTTCCTGAAGGACAATGAGGGGTGGAGCCCCGCTCAGTGAGACAGGAATTTGTCCCAGGTTCTAAGGCAGAGATGCAGTTGGAAGAGGTTTGCTGACTGCTCCCCAGTAGACAGGCAGAAAGTCTCCCCGCCCTGGGGTTGGAATGCCCTGAGAATCCCAGGTGCCTTCCCTTCACATGTCCTGAATAGCATAGAACTGACCTTTTTCTGCCTGGCCTCGCAGGGGTCTACACTAGCCCACGAATTCCTGAATACTAGAGACTTTTTCTTGTCCAAACCAAGGTGGTTCTAGGAGTAACTTTCTTCTGGGCCTAAAGCTTGACCAGACGAGAGCGTCATCTGGTCCTTATGTCAATGGGGTGTTGGCAGAGCAAGTCTTAGAGATCAAGGCTTGTGTTATGATTATGACCAATCTTTGTCCACAGAGTTCAGGCAGGTACCAGACTTAGGGTTCTGTGGCCAGAGTTAGGACTCAGTAGCGTCCCAGGGTTGGGGTATCTGCTCCCAGAGTCTAAACTCAGGCTATAATTACAGTGTAGATCTACTCACATGTGCCTATATTAAAGGCTCGGAGTCCAGGTCAGAGTCTGATGTACAGTAAAGTTCTAGGGTCAAGTTCAGTGTATGAACAGGACCTGGAATGGACCAGGTGAGGGTTCAGTCTAAGATCAAGGTTGGAATTTAGTCTTCAACAGACTGGAAACTTCCCTGTGACTTTGATAAAGACAAAATCTATGTCCAAGTCAAGGCTTGTCAGGTTCCAGCAGTGGACAAATTATTCAGCAAATTTGCTGACTTGCCTTACCCACCAACTCTCCTGTTTTTCCCAATCTTCCAGGCCTTGGACCTCAGAAGGAGAAAAAGCAAAACTGCAGTCTGTGTGGGCTGAGCCTCTCTATCCCCTGACATGTGCCCAGGCTGCCCTCTGGTGGCAGTCCCTAGTAGTATCAATTTTCCAGGGCTTGGTCCACTTATCTGGTACTTTGGGGAGCCTGGCCATAAGGCTGGCTCACTGATGTCCAGCTGGTTAGGTCTTAGGCCACCTTACTCCCCACCACCAGAGAAGCACAAAACATGGATCTTCCAGGGGAACTCCTGTGAGACAATCATCTTCATAAGTCTGGCTTCCTGGGGACATAGATAAGATTTACAACTCAATGTGTTAAGATTTATAACTCTTATTCACTCAGTCAACAGATATTGCCAAAAGCACTTAACTTGTGTTGGAAAGGCACTGAAAGAATAGCAATAAACAAGATAGAAACCCCAACCTCTGGGAACTTATATTCTATTCACTTCTCCCTAATTCCTAACTCCTAGTCTATCACCCTCATCAGAAAGGTTCTGCCATCAGAGGATTAGGAGAGATTCCAAATTGGCCATCCAAGGGTCCCTTTTTCCCTTTAACTCAAAATCTGGGTCTCTCCGGGTTCTGGGTTCTCTGCCTTCCCCTCTTCTCATGTGACTCATCTGGACTCATGGCTTAGCCACCAACTATGTACCAGGTTTCTGCTTGCTGGAACTCAGACTAAGGCTCCAGTTTCCACATGGCAGCTCTCTTGAGCTAACAGGTTTTCCCCTGTGCCATGACCCTTGAATTTCCTCTAAACCTTGGTCCTCCACCATATACCCAAGGCTCAAAACAAAATTCTGGCATTTCCTCCTACATTTCTTTCTCTTCCCCAGGAGATCTGGCAGGGAAACCTGTCCGATCTGCCTCAGAACAGGTGCATTCTGTCCACTCCACAGTGACCACTCAGTCCTAGTTGCCACAGGGCAAAGCTCTCTGTTTTAACCTCCTAACCCATCCCATTTTCCCTCTTTCCCCTTGACACTCTATTTTCCACATAGCAGGTAGAATGATTTTTGCAATCATAAATCAGATCATGCCACTTCCCTGCTTAAAACTTCCAGTGGCTCCCACCTCACCAAGAATCAAAATCTAAGCCTCTTGTCCTAGCTGACTAAAGTTTCTGTGAGCTTGGCCATATCTTTCTGTTCACCCCTCTAGTTTGATGTCCCATCTGCTCTCTACAGCCCTGCTTTCTTGTTCTGACATATGGAGGTCAAGTTCTTGCTCACCTTGGGGCTTTTTCACTGGCTTGAAATATTCTTGCTGTTGAAGACCCTTGCATGGCTGACCTATCATTTAGAGTTCAGCTTAAATGCTGCCTTTCAGAGAAAACCCACTTGAAAGTCCCTCTGCCACACTTTCCTATTGCGATTTTCTACACAGTACCTTTCACTAACTAATGTCTTTTGATCTTGTTTGCTCACTTAATTCTTTATTGTTTTCCCCCAAGTAGAATATGACCTCCATAGAGTGTGTCTTTACTGTATTCTCAGAACCAGCCACGGGGCTCAGGAATTATTTATTGAATTAATTAGTAAAAACTGATTCTGAGTGAATGCCCACATTTCTTCTAGTGGAAAGAGAGGAAAAGAACCCAATTCCTCCCCCCTTTACTGGTCTCTATTGTGCAAGCCAGCACCTCCCTGTGCCACCCCAGGGCTCCTCCAGGTCCTAGGGAAACACTGTGTCTTCCACTGCAACCTCTGGACCTCTGAGAGAAGCCCCTGGTGCTTTGTTTTTCAGACTCCAGTGCTTAGCCTTTATCAAAGGCCCTCTGCAGTCTCCCTGCAGGAGTCACCAAACCCTGCTCAGATTTCCCAAGGTCAGGGAACTTGATGCCGTGGTGCTCCCAGAATTCTGTCTTCATCTTTAGCAGAAACAGGGCTCCCTCATGGCCTGCATGGCACTTGCCTGGGGAGAGGACTGCAGCAGGGAGGGGTAGGGTATGTCCTCCAGTCCCACTGTGTGTAAGAGTGGGGCTGCTGCAGGAGCTTCCTAACTGTACTTCCCTGAAGGCCTTGCCCCTCAGCTCTCACCTCAGGAAATAATGCGAGGAGAGGAAGAGACCGCCATGTGGCAGCCCCAGAGAAATGATGTGCAGGTTGCTTTGCCAGTGCTGACTAGGAAGTCCTACCTTGGACTAGGCCTAGCATTGCAGGTTGAATCTAAGTGTCTTCTTGAAAGAAGCTGGTGGGAAAAGGCAGTTCAGACCATACCCCAAGGCAGCGCCCACAGTGGGCTCTTTCACATCTGCTCTGCCAAGGCAGCAGGTGGTGTCTGAGGCTGCAGACCAATGAATGAGGAGAGCAGATGAGCCTGAGGAGGTGGCCTTACACTCATACACACATATGCACGCTTGCCTACATGCACCAATCTAGATGAGCCACATGAGGAGAGGGGCAGACACTGGAGGTCAAGGTGAAATGGTGCTCTGAACAGAGATTGTCAGCTCCAGAGGCAGAGTGCTTCAAACCTTAGGGTCCATTGACCCCTGTGAGCCAGTGGAGATGAACTGCCTGGCATCTAATGGCAGATTTGCTCTCTTTGAGGAAACCACATGGGTACCTTCAGTGGAAAAGAAAGCCAGCAGGAGAAGATAGAGATGGGGGTGGAGGGAGGAAGACAGACCCCTCAGGGATCTTGGGAGTGTTTGGGCCATGGGAGAAGAGTAGCAGAGCCCATCTTGAAAAGAGAAACAGAGGCCCATGAAGCCAAGGAGGGTGGGCAGGGAGTCACAGCCCCCCACTTGATGGTGGGCCAGCATGTGCCACTGTCATCACTTGCCATGGCCCCTGCAGGAAGAGGAGGGACTAATTCAGTCAGAATATTCCTTTGGGCCCCTGCTTCTTCTTTTGAGGTAGCTCCCATTCTCCTCCCAGATGCTGTCAACTGCTGGATAAACCCCAGCTCTGCAAGCCTGGGCTTTGCAGTGTATGTATGTACGGGGGCGGGCTCTGCCCTCACTGTCCCTGCCCTGGGTGGCCAACTCTCAACTACCACACTTATCATACCTGTGTGTGATGTTGACAGTCACCCAAACATTGCCACTACTCATCTCTTAAAGGAGCTACAGCTAGGCAATTGCACCCACGGTCACACTCCTACATTTCCCTAGTTCCCCTGCTGACACACCTATTCTCACAGACATCCACAGGCATATGCAGTCTCAGAGACATTTTCCCTTCACAGTCCCACGCTCCTCTCCCTTGGGACCCCCTTCTGGAACTCTAACAAGGACTGGTACTAGGATGCTGAAGTGCTTAGTCATAGGCTGACAGGATCTCAGAATTCAGGGTGCTTGGCCAGAGGTCCCACAACCTGTCCCTCCAGCCTGGTTTATTCAGGTGCACCAGTCCTGGTTGGTAGCTGGCACTGCTAGCAGCGAAGATGACAGTGGACTGGAGAAACCCCCTCACCAATGAGGGCCCTGGTCAGACAAGAAGCAACCTCTTCCTGAAGGGACCATTCTGAAGTCAGAACCCTTCCTCCCCAGAAAAATCCCATGTTGAGGCAGAGCCAGGATTGGGTCAGGTGGAGGTGGGGTTGGAGGACTGATAGAGGCCTGGAAGTTCCCCTCCTCCTCACCCTAGAAGCCTGGCTGGCAGCCAGTCCTCTCAAGTGTGTGCACTTCCTCCACAGGGCCCACATGCCATGGGAGAGCAGAGGGTCAGGGTCTGGTTTCATCAAAGCTGAGGTTGAAGTGAGGCAGGGCAGGCTCGGCTCCTTTTTTTTTTTTTTTTTTTTTTTGTTGCCAGGGATTGAGCTCATGACCTCCAGCTTGCCAGGGCAGGCACTTACTCCGCTAAGCTAAACCCTTGGCCCTTCAGCTCCTTCTTTGGGGTGTGAGCTCCTATACAGATACCACATTCTCCAGTTCTGCAGCTGGGACAACTGAGGCCAGCCACCGTGCCCAGAGCCAGCCCTTTCAATGGCACTTGACGGAGAGCCGGGACAGGGGAGTCACGCTGGGGGTCTGGCCCGCTAGCAGACAGCCGCTCCCGGGACCGCTTCATGGCGCGGCACATAGACTGCTGCGGGTGCGGGCACGTCCAAGGTGAAGAGGCCGGGGCTGGACTGGCCAGAGGACGCTGCGGAGGCGTCGGGGCTGAGCTGCACCGCCGTGGTGTCCTGCGCCGTGCGCTCGCTGCTCTCCAGCTCCAGCGCCACCGGCCCGGCGCGTGTGGCGCCCTGGCCCGGGCAGGCCGTCTCCACGCATCGCGCGCGGGGCGCGGGGGCCCGGCGGCCACACACGCAGCAGGCCAAGAAGAAGCCAAGTGCCAGCACCAGCAGCGCTGGCCCCACGACCAGCGGTGCGTTGTACCCAGGCAGGAAGGAGGCGAAGGCACCCACCAGCGTCACATTCACGCCAGCCAGCAGCACGCACAGACCGCAAGCGCAGCACAGTGCAGGTGACGGCAGGCTGGGCAGCCGGCGCCGCCGAGTTTCCCGAGTTTCCCGGCCGCGGGCTCCGCTGGAGCCCCGCGCTCCCTGCTCTTCTTTGCGGACATGGGTCTGCGCGCCCGGGGCACGCATCAGCGGCCGACGCCAAAGGCCAGCTCACGTGGTCCTGCGGGTACACAGAAAGAGGGTGGATGAGTAGGGCACCTCAGCCCCAGCTCGGTTTGGGGGCTACATTCAGTGTCTGGGAGTGGAGAGGTCATCCAGAGCAGCTCCCAGACTCGGCCTCTGAGCATAACCCACTCCTTTTGCAAAATATGCAAAGTCTGTTCTCACACCCAAGGGCAAGGGATTTAACTCAGTGGCTTAAGCGCTTGCCTGGCAAGCGTGAGGTCGTGAGTTTGATCCCTGGTAAGCCCCCCCCCAAAAAAAACCCCCAAACAATTCTCACACCCAGGGCCTGGAGTCCTTTCCCACCTCCTCTAGACATCCACCAGGAAACCTCACCGTTAAATAAGAGGGAATAGCTGTAAAGTACCCACCAGGGAGCTGACTGAATGATCACCATCATCATCAACATGCTCAGTAGACCTAATTACAGGGCAGGTAGCAGCCCTCTGGTTTTAGACAACTCCAGGCCCTCTCGTGGAAGGAAGCAGCCTGACAGTTATCTGGCCTGGTCCCTCCTCATTCAGATGAAAAAACCCACACTAGGCTCTGGTAAGCAGGGCGGTGACATTAATTTTCCTGAACATTAATTAGATGAGGTCTTGGTGTGGGCCGTTACATGAGCATAAGGCGTTCCTGCTGATTCACATGTCCAGGGAGAGGGGAGCAGGTCCTACATGAGCTGGGCTCTTTCTAGGCTGGGCACTCTATTTGATTCTGGCCCTACAATCCTTCAACCATCTGGAATCCCACAGCTGGATCTGGATCTGGATTCACAGGCTAAATCACTGGGTTCCAGAATTCTGGAAATGCACACAGAAGCAAGGGTAGTACAGAGTTTAGGGACGTATAACTTCTATTTGAGACTGTTCTATAACACGGAGTCACTGGTACCAAGGCTTGGGAAGGGTGAGAGCATAGCTGTGAGCTGTGATAGAATTGTGAGACAGTGTCAAAGAGGGCCTGTGGGGAGGGAGCAGTCAGAGGGCAGCACAGATGGGATGCAGTGCGCAGGATGAGGAGCAGGCAGAGGGGACCTGGCAAGCCAGCCTAGTGCCCTGGGCCAGTAACAGAACCAGCTTCCTAGAGGGATAGTTCATTGCTTCCAGTGAAATAAAGTGCTTTGAACAGTAATGAGTTAAATAAATGTTAACCATGCTCTTGTGTGATGGTTGACAGAGAAGAGACCCATGCAATCTCAGTTCTGAGAGGTTGGTCATGTTGCAAACAGAAGAGCCAGTCTGTTCCTGAAGTGTCAGATTTTGGCTTTTGTGCTGCCCAAAACTTACACATTCTTGGGTTGGAAAAAGCTTGAAGACTCGGTGAGAGAAAATGACAGCTAGGGTCAGAAAAACACGGCTCACATAATTTACTCTGCATTTTTTTTTTGGTACCAGGAATCGAACTCATGACTTTGTGCTTGCCAGGCAGGCATTGTGCTACTGAGCTGAGTTCTAACCCTGGCCCAGGTACTTTACTCTGGATGCAGGTTAGAGTCAGCTTGGTTCAAGCAGCTCAGAGGCCCCCAGGCCATTTCTAGGCTTCCAGACCATGGTGCCTCTCCTAGTACCAGTCCAGTTCTAACAGGACTCACTCTACACCAAACTGGCATGAAATCAGAAACCCCCAAGTCCTGGCCACGACAGCACATGTTGACCCTTGAGGGAATCCACAGGCTAGATTCCTCAGGAAGCTCCACATGCACAGAAACCATCTTCTCTCTTTAATCTATTGTTGATGGTTCTGCCAGGAAGCAGTAACAACTAGATAAATACAGCAGCTTGCAGTTTGCAGGGCACTTTTATATTTGATATCATTGAATCCCTACAACTGCTTGAATAAGAACATTTTATATCTGAGACTCCAAGGGAAGTGGGTAGGTTCCTCTGGTGGTTGCACCAACAGGAAGGAAAAAAAAAAAAAAGCCAGCATGAGGCTGAAGTCAGAGGAGGTGATCTGGTTCTTGGTGTGTACACGTCAGTCTTGCTTCATTCTAGAGAGAAGGGCTTGCTCCTCAGTAAGGATGGCCCATGAGATTCCTAGGTCTTCCTATTTTGAATCCCTTTCTCCCTCACTTATTAATGCCAGGTGCAACCTCTGCAAAGGCTGAGTCTTCCTTCCTATGGGGAAGTCTTCTGAGGTTGACTGAGGGAGCCCCTGGTGGTGTGTGTGTGTGCTGGAGTCTGACCCTTCATCTCACTTCACACCACACTTGAAAACTGATAGTGGATGAAAGATTAAGGAAGTCCTGGGTGGCCAGAGGATCCAAGGATCTCATTTCTTTTCCTTTACAGGGAAATCTCTCTGTCTTTGGATTTCAGTTTGACTACAGTGTACTTGGCATGTTTTTCTTTGTGTTTATCCTTCTTGGGGTTACTGATGCTTCCACACTGTGTGGCTTGATTTCTACCTCCAGTTTTGGATAAATGCCTGCCACTCTTTTTCCCACATGCCCACTCCTGGCACTGTAACTGCACATATGTTCAATTGTTCTATGTTGTCCCACATGTCTTTTATATGCTATTCTGTATTTTCCACACTTTTTTCCTTTCTGTTTCAGTCTGGATATTTTTCTACTGACTTAGCAGCCAGTCTGTTAGCCCTTTCTTCACATGTGTCTTTCCTACTTCTTAATCTCAGTCATAACTTTTCTTTTGGTACTGGGAATCAAACTCAGAACCTTGTACTTCCCAGGCAGGCATTTGTGCCACTGAACTACATCCCAGGCCCTCAGTTATAACTTTTCAGCTCTAGACTTTCCATCAACTATTTTTCATAGATTCCTATTTTTTATTGAAAGACTCTCTCTTTCCTATTTCTTAAAAACAGTAAACCTTTAAAGTCTATACCTGAAAATTCCAACATGTGGATCTCCCATGAGTTTGTTTTGCTTGTCTACTTTCATGGTTCTTGGCTTTTGGTCATTGGTTTTTTTTTGTATGGGGGATTAAACTCAAACAATGTTTGCCAGGCAAGCACTTATGCCACTAAGCTAAATCCCCAGCCTGGCTTTTGGTCATTTGTTCTTATCTTCTAAGAGACATTTATTTTTGTTTCTGTGCTGGGCCTCGAAGCCAGTGCCTTGCACAATGGTGTACCACTGAGCTACACCTTTATCACCCACATTATTTGTTTATTTTTTTAGGGCTGGGACTTAAACTCAGGAGCTTGCACATGCTAGGCTGTACATTCATCTAGTGCTGAATGCCCAGTGTCATGCATGAGAAATTGTAGAGACAGTTTAAGGCTTTAATCTAGATGATGTTGTTTTCCTCCAAAGAGGAAGCTTCTCACAGGGAGCTAAAGAAGGAACAGTCATTTCAGTCTAGTCTGGTTTTGCACTGATTAGAAACTTGGTTCCAGTGTTTTTGAGTCTGTATCTGGTTAACCATTACTAATAGAGTGTAGCCCTGGGCTACCCAACTAAACCCTGGAGGAGGGCCTGGGGTGGATCTCAGGGGTAGAACATTTGCTTAGCATGTTCAAGGTCCTGGTTTGATACCCAGTACTGTAAAAAACTGAGAATAGAAGCTGGAGGTGCGCAACAGGACCTCTCCACTTTGTAAATCACTTTGTAATTCAGGCTGACTGAAGTCACTATGTAGTCTAGGCTGGCCTTAGATTCACAGTGATCCTCCTGCCTCAGCCTCTCAAGTGCCAGGATTACAGGCATGAGCACACCTGGCTTCCACTTTCTCGTACAAACTGGAAAATAAATCAAGGTACAGGTACAAATTCCTTATGAAGGGTCTGGGGATTTAACTCAGTGGCATAAGCACCTGCCTTGCGAGCATGTGGTCATGAGTTTGATCCCTGGTACCGATAAAAAAAAATTCCTTATGATGAATATGATTATTATGTATATCTCAATTATTACCAATAAATTTATTAAAAAACAAGACAAAACACTGGAAAATAACTCCTCTTCTTCCTCTTATTTCTTTGTACTAGGGATCAAACCCAGGGCCTTCATACTAGTAGACAAGTGCTTTACCACTGAACCACATTTTCATCCCCTAGGAGGATTTCTTAACTGCTCAACCCGGCTCTGTAAAGTGTGCTCGGTCCACTGGTCTGATAGAAGCTAGTCTACCTTTAGTCAGAAACACAGTTTTAGATGAGAATCTGAAATTTCTACTTTCTAGTGATAACTAACATACAGAGTTCTTTATCTAATTTAATTTTTCAACCTAAGATTATTTTATAGCTGAGGAAATTGAGGCACAGAAAGATTAAGTAAACTCACCTACAGTGACTCAGTGGCAGTGGTAGTGCTGGGATTTGAAATTTAGTGTCCTGACCTGGGTGCCTGAGCTCCCAGGCTGTGTGCTAAACGGATTTGCTAAATATTGGTTAAATGACTGAAGCACCAGGCTGGCTCTTCTCCAGGCCTTGTAGATAAGCTTCTGTAATTAGCATTTACACTGATCAAATGTTAACAGCAGAAGAGCACAGGGTGTGTTTTCTTTAATAGAGAGCAAATTCCTGCCTAGGGGCTGAGCTTTTAAGTGCTGTCAATGAGTGATTCTTATCTGCTCCTGGATAGCAGAGCTGAGTCCATAAACAAAACCACTCTCAGAATTTCCACTCAGACACAGAAAAAGCTAAGGGCAGGTGGGTATCCGTTTTATTCCTGAAGTTGCCTTCATCCTAGGGTGGGAGGTGGACGTGTGCAGAGGTGAGGTATTGAGGGCATTTTGGGGTGTAATTCAGTTTGCACCACCACTTCCTTTGGTGAACTATGGTCCTCCAGATGCCCCTGTTGCAGTGTTGGTCCCGTTCTGTCGTGGGACTTCTGGCTAGCACTGTGAAGTGTCTTTGGTGCTGTTCACTAAATCTTCTCCTGGCAGATCCAGGATTGGGCAGGGCTGAGTAACTAGTTCTGATGAATTAATTGTGACACAAAGAATTTCTAGTTGGAGTGCTGGGTTACAAGACAGGACCCTCCAATGGGGACAGAATTCAGGGCCTCACATGTGAGTGCTGCTCTATCACTGAGCTACATCTCCAACCTCCACCAGGACTTTGAATTTCATTCCAAGCCAAGCCCTCAAGCCCAGTACCTGAGCAAAGAGAGTCATTGCTCCAAAATCTTGAATTGCTAGGATTAGAACTTCACTTTCATAAGTCTTCCAAGTTTCTGAGCCCAAGGAAATCACCTAGACCAAGTTCTCCAACTACAGGTGGAGGAAACCAAGGCTCAGAGTGGGAAATGGAAGGAATCTACACCAAGTCAGAGAAGAACTAACCCTTTCTCTGTCTATCCCAGGTTTTGAACACTGCCATCAGCTGCTGATGACCCTGATGGCCTGCATCTGGCTGAGTGGGTTTTCTGGTCTGTAGGAGTAGAGCCCAGAAGCAGCGTGAGAAAGGGACTGGCTCTCAGGGATAGGCCTCAGATAAAAAAGGTGTTGTATTTTGATCTGGCTGGGCAACTTGGAAGATATAGGTTCCCCTCTGGGCCTCTCTGAATGTAAATGGAGAGATATAACCAGGTTATTGTCCCCAAACTGAAGTTTCTTTTCAACCTATGGCCTAACACTCCACCACCTGAGGTTTGTGAAAGTGGAAATGGGGACTTACTCAGAAATTTCTATCATATCAAAAGGTCACATGAAGATAGGACACTGCTCAGTAATAGGAATATGCCTGTTCATTTTTCCACATTCTTTGCTTTGGGCTGGGATTCAGTTATTACCTGAGAAGTCCCTGCCAAACAGGGGTTCTGAATATGGGGAAGAGGTATACACACTAAGCAGAGAGTCTGTGCTAAGTATTTTCCCTATTTAACACATTTAATCTTCACCCTAGCCCTGTGCATGTTGTAGCCTGTCCCGAGTCTCAGTGAGGGAGGGACGCAGGGATGTCCCCCTTTATTCAGCTGTAATGGGGAACGCTGGGGCTTGAATCTGTTCTGTTAGCCTGAAGAGTTCATGTTTCTGCTGTACTAGAATTTCTGCTTACTGAAAGGGTAGAAATATTTCACTATTAAGAGTATGCCGGGCATGGTGGCATATGCTTGTAATCCCAGCACTCAGGAAGCTGAGGCAGGAGAATAGTTGCAAGTTCAAAATAAGTCTGGGCTACAAAGTGAGCTCAAGGCCAGCCTGAACTGCATTTAATAAAAAAAAGAGTGTGGTCACAATTAATATTGTTCAGTTAGTCATTGGCAAACTTGGCGGAGGGCCTCAGAAGGTAGAGGGTTAGGGCCCTGGGGCAGACTGTTTGTCTGCAGCCCCTGCATATAAAACCCCATCTCCCCTGTCCCCACCACACAGTCCTGGGCTTTTTGCACTGTACAGGAGCAGCAGTCTAACTGGGGCAGCTCAGATCTTCTGGCTCTTAGTTCCTGCTCCAAGAGCCCAACAGCCTCTTTGCCAGAGGAGGCTGAGGGCTCCAGAAAGGGGTCTTCCTCCCTGAGTGTGTATTACACATGCTGACCCTTGCCCTGTGGCCTCCATGAGACTCAGTCCCTCAGCTGCAACCCTTTGTCCCTCACCAAAATGCTTCTGTTCTGCCTTGGTCCCTGAAGTCTGAACACTCTCCCCTGGCCCCCCAGTCCTGTGCTCTCTCTATTCCTACCTTACCCTCATCCTCAAGGAATCTCATCATTACTCCTTCCTGGCTGGAACTCACTCACCCACTGTATGCTCTCAGCTTCTGCAACTGAATTCTGCCTTTTTGGAGTCCAAAGAGCCACTATTACCCTATCCCAGCAGTCTCTTCCCCATCCAGGCACACACGAGTCTATAACACACACACATGCAGATTCCTTGTGCTAGAAACAAGGTTCAAAGCTGTAGCTTGAAGGCCTGGTTTCCCAGTTTCTACATCTGACTCCTGGGCTCCATCCTTCTCCTCTTTGAGTGTGTGAGTGCCTGTGTGTACACCCTTTATGCACACTCAGGGACCAGACACACCCATAATTTAGGCACAGATGCTTTACACAGAGTCGCAGACACAGGTTGAATGCCTAGATAGACAGATACTGCCAGTAGCCTATCTGGGATAGATGAGTCACTGTTCAGCAAACAAACCTCTAAAAATTTCTTTCCTGGGCATGGAGAAGCCAGAAGGGAGGTACTTGAACACAGCACTCCACAGAGAAGCAATGGGCAGGTGCTCTGAGGGTAACCATCTAGCCACAGTAGATCTTCATATCTCAGCTTGAAATTCACTTTGTCTGCAAATAGAATAGCTACCCCTGCTTTTTTCTGGGTTCCTGTCACATGGAGTATTGTTTTCCATCCTTTGACTTTCAGTCTATGAATTTCTTTTTGAATTAAATGTGTTTCTTGTACACAGCATATTGTTGGATTTTGCTACTTGATTCATTCTGTTAGTCTGTGCCTCTTGACTGGTGAATTGAGACCATTAACATTGATGTTATAACTGATATGTATTCACTTATCCTTGTCATTTTTTTTCCTGTTATTGGCCTCTCCACTTTTTCCCCTTTCCCTCTAATTGTTTGCCTTCCATGGTGGATTCCTTCTTTGGGGTTCATGGAGCTGTAGTCCTTATTATCTCTTTTTAAAAGTCCTTCAAAACATTTTGGAGTGCTGGTTTGGTGGTCATAAATTTCCTCAAATGTTCTTTGTCATGGATATATCTTACTTCTCCATCAGTTTTGAAAGATAGTTTTGCAGGGTACATCAATCTTCACTGAAAGTTGTTTTCCTTTAGAACTTGAAGTATGTCACTTCAAGTTCTCCTTGACTTGAGAGCTCATGCTGAAAAGTCAGCTGTGATTCTGAGGGGCTTTCTTTTATAGGTGATTTGTTTCTTTTCACTAACAGTTTTTAAGATTCTATTCTTGTGTTGAATTTATGGACTCTTAACTATGAAATGCCTGGATATAGTTTTTTTTGATCATGGCTAATTGGAGTTTTATATGCCTCATTTATCTGCATGTCAAATTCTTTTTCTCCACCAGGAAAGTTTTCTGTCATGATGTCTGTGAACATTTTTTAAATGTCATTTGTGGTATCTCCTACTTGTTTAAGTAATCTTAAATTATTCTTCTTTGTCTCATCTAGCAGCTGCTGGATTGATTTCCCATGGTCTCTTGCTAGTTTTGAGAACTCTTTCTTTTCCTGATCCCTAACTGCAAGCCTGTCTTCAATATCTGAGATCCTGTCCTCACACTGACCTAATC
The DNA here is from genome assembly GCA_004027455.1 of Hydrochoerus hydrochaeris. Lineage (NCBI taxonomy): Eukaryota > Metazoa > Chordata > Mammalia > Rodentia > Hydrochaeridae > Hydrochoerus > Hydrochoerus hydrochaeris. The sequence goes on along the minus strand of PVLA01002612.1, from coordinate 92,209 downwards.
TGCTTCGAATACTTTCAGTGGAGTTTTCATTTTCCTGGATATCTGCTTGAATCTGCTTTATGGAGTCTATTTGTTTCCTATGCTGTGCTTCCATAATTTGCTTAAGCTCTTCTATTTTTTGTCTGTGTCTGCTCTAACATCACTAAGCATGATATGTATTTTGGTAATCTCTGTAATTATTTGAGAGATTATTTTTGATTTCATCTTTTCTGAAACCTCATTCAATTGCTTTGTTGTTTCCACTTCAGAGAGACCTGGTCGGGGGGGCTTTCAGATTGACCCATCTCATTGCCCCCGGGTTAGATTTGTGATTATATAACAAAATGTAAAACAAACCAGATAATTATATGCAATATATAAGTCCATAGTGTGTCAATTTTTCCCTCATGGTTAAAATTTAAAATGGATTAAGGAGAAAACAGAGAAGTGGAAGAAGAGAAAGAAATTACAAGTAGGGGTTGGAGGACAAAGGTAAATTCTGCCAACTTAGAGAAACTGGTGCAGAAGACTGAAGGAAAAGAGATGGAAGAGACAAAAGGAAGAACAGAATAGAACTACACCCACAAAGAGATTAGGAACCACTCTCATACTCATAAAAAAAAAACTGAAGGAGAAAGAGAAAGAAAAAACAAAAGAAAATAGACAAACAAAAAACTGAAAAAGCAAAAGCAAAACAAATCACTTCTGGGATTCTCTCTGGTTTCACTAGTAGACAGCCCGTCCAGACAGAGTCCCAAATCATGCCACTCTATCCTAGTAAGACAGCAGTTGCTTTATGGTGGAATAGTGGATAATCTCAGCAGGCCTGCCCTGAGACCAGACTCACTGAACTTGCCGCAGTCCAAGCAATTTCCACAGGTCTGTGCCGCATCTCTCTACAGAGGCCTCTGGGGTTGTCAGCCATCACTGTCACCCTGTGCATCCCCAGGTTCAAACAGCTTCCCTTGTGCAGTGAGCACAGCTCAGGGAGAAGGTGCCACCATTTACTGCCTTCTTGTTCATTGAAGTTTTCTTTTTGCTCTCTCTGTGGGCTTCAATTTGCACTTCAGATTCTTCCCGAGCCCAGAGGATCCACTTCCTTTCTTCCTCACGATGCTATATTCCAACATCTGTGGGTTTTCATATCTCTACCTAGCAAGCACTCACTGTGCCTCTCAAAAGCTGTTCCCCCCCCAGTGCTGTGATATAAAGTGGGAGTCTGGTCTAGATGGTCTCTGCAGCTTTGATTTCTAGCACAGCCAAGGGCCCCAGCCACACAGGGGTCTCAGCCCTCTCTGTAGGAATCACAGGGTTGCATGTATCAGACCTACCTGGGCCAAGGTAACACCACTGCCTTGGGGGCTTTTGCTCCCTTCCTAGTATGCTCAGATTTGTCGTTAGTCAGGGCCACATCTGTGGGGAGAGTGGGATCTCCAGCCTCAGTCTGGGCATCAGCCTTCTTCCCCAGCAACTCAGGGGCCTGGAGAAAAGCAGGGGCTAGACTGCTGCAGTAGAACTGCTCCCTCCCTCCACCTACCTCCTTCCAAGGCTTTGGGACTCACTCTGTGTTCCTCTCTGGCCTAAATCTTACCTTCCCAGAAGGATTGGAAACCACAGCCACGTGGCCCTCCACCCTCTTAGTTCCTTGATGCTTCACCTCCCATGCCCAGCTTCTCCATTCTACCACAGCAGCCCCCAGCTTGTCATCCCAGCTGTCAGCCACAATCAGTCCCCTTCTGTGACTGTTTTCTGATCCCATGCAGTGTTAGGAGGCAGGAATGTTTACTCTGTGGTCCTCTTGCCTCTGCTGCATTTACCTGAGATTCACACTGACCGACTTCAGTTACTGCCTTGTCACTTAACATGTCCTTTTGTCCTGCTAAAGTTGCCCAGCAAAGACTTAACCTGGCCGCAGTCAGTGCCTCCCCAAGTCTACACTTGCCCTGCTGAGCTTGGCCAGAGAAGAAACCACAGTGAGCAGCATGGGCCCTCTGTGTACCTGCAGCTCTGGCTTCAGTTGGGCAGTTAGGGCTCCTGGGAAACAGAAACCTCCCCGTCTTGTGCTCACCAAGGCCCTCAGCAGGCTGTGCCTCCACTCAGACATTCCTAAACCTGTCATATCTTAACACCTTCCTTCAATCCCACAGAAGTCTCCAGCCTTTCTTTCTTTCTTCTTTCTTTCTCTCTCTCTCTTTCTTCTTTCTTTCTGTCTCTTCCTTCACCTTTCTCCCCTTCTTTCCTTCCTCACTCCCTCTCTTTCCTCCTTTTTTTTCTTTCTTCTTTTTTGGCACTGGGGACTGAACCCAGGGCCTCTGCATGGATCTAGAACTCTAGCCCTTTTTATTTATATTTTAAGACAGGGTCTCACTAACTGGACCAGGCTGGGCTCAAACTTAAAATCCTCCTGCTTCAGCCTCCCAAGCCTCTAGGACAACAGGCACTCACCACTCTACCTGGCTCTTTCCCTTTCTTCAAAGCACTGTACTTCACCTCCTCAAGCATCCTTCACTCTAATCTGGTTTCTGTCTCTTTGTGCTACCAGCTCCATGTTCACCAAGCCACTGGCCATCTCTTGTTGCTGAGTTCATTGATCACTGCTCAGCCCTGCTTCCTGGAAACACTCTCTGAGACACAGGTTCCTTCAGTGTTACCATTTCCCACAGAGCTCACAGCGTCAGCCAGCCCTAGGCCCCTCTCCTCCCGCAGGCTTCCCCAACCTGTTTCCAGCCCATCCTAGAGTCCTGCAGCTCCTCTTGCCAAGTATCTCTCTAGTCCAACCTTTCTCATAGTCTCACTGCTGCTCTTGCTGTGTCCAAGGCCCCGACTGCAGCTGCCCTGGCTTAGACTCCTCCAGGTAGCCCCCTGATTCTGCTCAGATGGAGATGAGCTCACCAGGTGTTGTGAGCTGCACTGGCCAGGTGTGGTAACTGGGCCTGGCAGGTGCAGTGGGACTGCAGCTGTCTGTGCCTGAGCCTGCTTTATCTTCCAATGGCTTTCTGAGCTCCACCTTCCATTGCAGCTGGGATGCTGCTTTTTTCTCTTAGTCTTGTTAAGTTCCCAACTCATGGCTCCCAAACTCCTAACACCCTGATGTGATTCCTGTGTCCAGGTCTGTACCCCCTGATTGGCTTCTTTGAGGACCAGGATTAAGATCACTTGCTTGCTGCTGTGTCCCCAGTGCAACCCCTGCTTCTTAAACAGACGGTGAAGTCAGAGGGGCCTCGTGTCTGTCGCTTTTCTTGCTTGCTTGTCTCTTGGATTTGGAGTTGCCTGGTGTCCACTCTCCTCTGCTTCCAACCTCATTTTGGGCCTAGGGTAGGGTGTGGAGTGGGGAGAGGTCCTGGGGCAGATTCTATTGAGTTAAGAGGGGAGGGGTCAGGGCAGAACAGAGGGGGCTTGAGGCAGCCAGTCCTCAGACGAGAGTCTCCTGTGTCTGCGTCCCTCTTTGTTTTTCTCACTGCTTTTTTTTCTCAAGGGCATGGTAACTGGGCCCAGCAGGTGCGGTGGGTCTGATCCTCACCTGGCACTGACCCTTGCCCCGGGGAGCTCCAGGGCTGGATGGAGCCCCTCCTCCTCTCTGGCTGTGCCTTCTCAAGTCCTCCACCTCCCCCCAGCCTCCCCCAACTCCAGCAGCCTTGACTTGCCTGAGGTGGTGCGTGGACACTCCCCGCGGTCCAGCCCAGCTCCCCGGCGCTCAGGGCGTCTGGGGAGCACCGCGTATCCGCAGCCTGCGGACTTGCAGGATCTGGGCCGAGTGGGACACTGGAGCGCAGGGGCGCGGCGGGGTGGGCCGGAGTCGGGCCCTGTGCAGAGCCGGGATCAGCGCCCAGAGAGGGGCTGCGGCTGAGGGGGCGCCGGGCCGACAAGCGCAGCCCGGCCCCCGCCGGCTCCCCCGGGGTGGCTCCCGCGGAGGCGGCGGCGGGCTGGAGAGGAGCTCGGGCCCCGCCGCAGCCCACTCGCGCAGCGTCCACTGCCCACAGCGCCCGGAGCCCAGAAGGCGCCTCCGCCCCCAGCTCGCGCCGTCTGCCGTCCTGCTCCCTTTCGCAGCTCTGGGTTCCGCAGTGTGCAAGCTCCCCAGCAGATAACTGCCGCCCGCCCACACGCTCTCATGCATTTGCTGGAGCCGGGTCTGGGCAGAGCACAACTCCGGCCAGCCCCGGGGGCCACAGGTGGCGTTGGCCCTGCCTTCAGCTTCGCGATTCCCAGTCCGCCCCGTGTGGGCCCTGGTGCTGTGGGGCGGGGAGAGCTTCCCGGGATGGGGCTTCTCAGCGCCCTCCGGTCAATCAATCCCCTCCAGTTCTGCAGTCTAGAAAGGATGTGATCATGAGTCCCTGTGGGGTGATTCTACTTCCTGGTGGGATCTGTGCAAGCAGCTAGCGAGCCTGGAGCTTCAAACGTTGGTGGGGGCTAGGACAGTGGTGTGCTGGCAGAGGCCGGCTCTAGGCTGGACTATGCAACCGGGAAACCTAGAGGGTAGAGAAGTGTGTGGGGTTGGTTTTCCAGGTCTGGAGGTTCCATCGGGAGGGTCTCTCCACCCACCTCCCCTTTCTTTCAGCCACACATCTATTTATAAGCCGCACTAGGTGTGCCTGTGACAGGTGCCTTCTTCCCCAGTGGCCTTGGGAGTGTCCAGCCTCCATCTGCCGGGGATGCCACACTCAAAGACCTCTGCTTCCTGCCCTGTGTTCCAGCTGGTGGAGTATTCAGCTTAGCCAACTTCTCACTGGGATAAAATACCTGACACCTACATTTTGAAGGAGGAGAGGTTTATTTGGGCTTTTAAGACAAGGTCTTGCTAAATTGTCCAGGCTTGACCTGGACTTGAACTTGTGAGCCTCCCAGAGTGGTGAATTTCAAGGGAGTACCATCATTCTGGGATCTTTCCTTATTTTATTCCTCTCTGATCCCTAGTACCTCTCTGTACCTCGCTCTTCAAGCCACTGGTATCCTTCAAGCAAGGATACCATGCTCCTGCCTCGGACAGATCATGGCTGAGAGTCGGGCTGATGGGGGACCCCACCCCATCAGGCTCACATTCCCCACTCCCACCTCTACCACCCTCGGGTGTCTCTTAGGGGCACTGAGGTAAGTATTGAAGGTGAAATGGAGAAAAAGTTTCCTCACTGGTCAGGAGGAGCCCAGGTTATTTGTTCATGATCTATTGTTGAAGAAAAGGTAGAGGGAAAGGAGATGATACAGAGAACAGGTAGAAAGGAAGTGGAGAGGAGGGGAATTAAAGGAAAGGGAAGCTGATTCCCTCAGGCTAGAGGAGGAACCAGTCTGCTCCACTGCCAGCACTTGTGATATTTAGCACCTTCTCAATGGCTCTTCTGTGGTCAGGGAGTAAAGCACTGTGTGGAAGACAGAACTCTGGGTGCAGAGAGAGAGGAGACCTGAATGCAAACCTGAATGCTTCCTACTTGCCCTGGGGGATCTGACCATCCTTGTTCCTGAGGAATCTCAGCTTCCCCATCTGTGCAATGACATGGGTGCTGTGCCCTTTAGTTTGGTTTTTCTGCATTCACTGGGTGCCTTCTGTGTGCCTGACCTCCTTACCCATTCTGAGGTGAGTTGGTGGATCAGAGCCACTCAGAGGAAAGCCCTGGGGCTGTGGGAGCTCACTGAAGATTAGGGGTGCTTCCACAAAGAGGACCTATCTGCACTGGTCCTGGGAGAATGAGAGTGTTCTAGATTGTCTTCTGTCAAACCAGGACAGAGCCACATGGAGCAGATGTCTTCACAGAGGATAATCGGTGCTGTGAAGGCCAAACAATACCTGGAAGTCCAGGAAAGGAGCAAGGAGCACTTGGACCTCCTGGCCCCAAGCCCTGTGATAGATGGGGCTTAGGAGACTGTTTTTTTCTCTAAAATTAAGCATTGACACTCACTGAGTGTCCTGGGCTTTCATGATGTGTCCTGTCATGTACTAGGGACTGGAAAAGAGGAGACATTCAGTAGACAAGTGTAAGTGGACATAATAATTGCTTTGTGAAAAAGACTTTGAGCTCCCCTGCTAGTATCAAGAGAGGGGACACAGGTTGGTGGAAGAGGACGAAGAGTATGTGTGGTTAGGAGTCTTTGAGTAGGGAGGGAGGTTGACAGGCAGTGGACACAAGCCGAGGCCCAGAAGCTTGTTAAAGAGCTGTGGGAGGGTGGGAGGAGAAGCACAGTGTGCAAAGCCCTGAGTGCTGGAGTCAAACAGCAGGAATCCCAGGACTGGGCTCACCTGGGGGGCCACCTGCTCTGACCCCATGCTAGGTCAGTGGCTCACCTTGACTCCTGTCCTAGTGGCGATCATTTTGTTTGCATCTGTCCCTCTTTGAGTCTTTCCCTTCTGAGCCCCACAAGGATATGGTTCTTGAGATTTACAACTGCTCAGAGGCTGTCCCTGAGGAATTGCCCAGGATTTGCCATTTTGAAAGGCATCCATTCAGCTAGCGAGCTCCAAAGACCCAGAGCCAGGCTGGGAGCATGGGGATAAAGGACTCAGCTGGGGTCATCTGTGATTCCTCTGGGCCTGTAGTTAGCTTTGGTGGCCAGAGTGAAACAAGGGACTGAGGCCTCCCTGGTCATAGTTAGGGTTCTGGGCCTCAAATCCAGAGGAATCACTCAGGAGATCAAAAAGGGAGAAAAACTGAGCTGCAGTCCCAAAAAAAAGCCAGGTGATGAGATGGAAATGTGGGAGCTCCCTGGAGGCTGTAGCAAGACTGATGGACTGTGTTCTGCAGAGCCTGGCTGGAGGCAAATGCAGGTGTAGCATCTCCAGGGCACAGCTCTCTGTGGATCTGACCTTTCAACTAGGATGAGAGGGCTCTGAGACAAGGGTAGCAGGCAGGAATGGTGGGCAGAGCACGGGTAGCTCCTCAGCCTTCCTCGGTCCCCCGGGCTCCTGGCTTCAACTTCTCCAAGGTCCTGCTCACAGTGGACAGGCTGCTGCGACCCCCTGGGGAAAGAGCAAGACACATGCTGTCAGGAGTAGTTGGGGGTGGGGGAACCCAAAGGGCCCTTGGATCAGTGCCTGGTGACCCAAGGGCAGAGCTGGGATAGATGTTTCACCCAGCAGGGACAAGATGGCTCATGGAGCAGAGAGCAGCAGTGTGGGGAGAGGCAGGCAGCTTGAGTGAGTTTTGGTTCCTCCACTCCCTAGCTGTGTGGTCTTGGGTGTGCCCCTTGATCTGTTGTGACTCCTTGCCCCACATATAAACTGAAGCTCATTGCAGTACCTCCCTCATGTGGTGGTTGTGCGAATTAAAGAAGTGTGTGTGTATGTATATATATATATATATATATATATATATATATATATATGACTTTAAATATGTCTGGGATGAAACCTTTTGCTGAGTACACACTGCAGCAGTCTGCAGGCTTTGGGTGGCTCTGGCCCTGGGATTTTCTAGTGTGTGTGGGATGGGAGGGGAGGGGAGAAGAAGATACCAGGTTTCAAGTATCAGCTCTGAGAGTCAGATTCCACCATGGAGAGGGGAGTGAGGAAAATAAACTAGGCAATGTGACCTGAGGGAAGACAAGAGACAGTGAGGGGCTCCCTGCCCCAGGGTCCATTCTAGGCAGGACAGAAGAGCCCCAAGGACAAAGAAGAAGAGGCCAGTGTAACCTGGAACAAGGGTTTGACTGGACACAGGGAAGAACCAGCCAGTGAGGCTGCTTCCCTGGCTGGGTAGGTTCCTCTGCATGGTCCTCAGAGGCTCTCCTCGGGCCCCACAAGGCTACCCAACCAGGGAGGACAGATGCAAGGTGGATTCTCGAATTTCAGGAACTTACCTTCCTTGTTGCTGTTGGATCTTCCCTCCCCATGGTCTGGCTCCGGGTTAGGGTGAATTCTCAGGCCCCCTGCAGGATGAGACCCCCTGATTGCTAAGCCAAGCCCAAATCAACCCTTTTTGTCAAAGAACATCCTTGCTATTTCCTAATCCACATTCCGGCTGGTGTTTTCCCACTGCATTCCTTTAGGTCTACTACATGATCTGGGCTGATTTGGGGAGGGGCAGAAGAACTTCAAGAGTTCTTGCAGGAGATGGTGGATTTTTAAGGAGACTGGGATCGAGAGAACTAGGAACATGTAAAGCCCCGTAGGGTTGAGGGAGTGTGGAGTCTGTTTGTGGGTTGCTGATATGAAGCAGGAGCCTTCAGACATCTTGGGGCCCTAGGGGAGATAGAAGGTCTTTATGGGGCCTTAAGGACCTGAAGGGGTTATCTGGAGATCTAGGAGGCTATGGAGGAATGGAAAAGCTGTCAAGGAAGATGGGCTCCCTAGGTCCAACTGCAGGCAACAGGCTGGATTCTGGTATGCTGTAGTCATGGCAACGGCTGCACAATCCACATACACAGCAACTCCAGCACACATGTCAAGAGCAGTCTCACACAAGAGCAGTCCGCTCAGCACACAGTCACAGTATACACAAAGGGGCTTGCACAGTCCTTGGCAGAGGGCTCTGCTGGGGCTCAGGGAGGAGGCTCACCTATGGAAGGCAGGATGTGAGCCTGGTTGAGCCGAGCCTTCAGGAAGGGGTAGGCAAAGATGAGGAGACCTGAGAAGCACAAAGGGGTTCTGTGATGTGGAAAGGACCTGGTTGGTGTGAGGTGCAGGGGCTGTGAGCCTGGAGAGTAGTTTATGAGGATGACCTGGATATGCATGGGAAGAGCCCAAGTGTGCAGAATTGGAACTGTGGGTGTGTAAATGGGAGCCAGTGAGTGTGTACATGGGGCAGCTCCCCAATACCCAGCCTAGGTTGGGGGGCAGTGCTTCTCTGGGGTAAGGGTTATAGATGGTGGTGGCCACAGGATCCTGGGTTCACCCAGCCCAGGTAAAGATGAGTTGGCTTTCTTGGGTCTTAGCTGGCTGCAATCAGGCCTGGCTGATACCAACACCACAGCTCCCCCTTCCCCTCCTTTGAACTCCCAGGGCTGGAATCAGGAGCTTCTCTACATGCCCCTCACCCGCTCTTCCTGGAGTGCAGAGTGGGTTCTGCCCTACTTACTCCTGCTCCCTCTGGGACCAAGTGCTTGTGCCTGAATTCTGTATACAGATGCCTAGAGCCACCAGTGTGGTGCTCCATGTACTGCTTTTGGCTCTGGGGTGGGGTAAAAAATGATGTTCACTGTCACTCTGAGGATGTCAGTGAGCCTGACTCAGACAGACAGATGGACAGAGCTACTGCTGAGACAGGAAAAAAAGTGGAACCCTTCATCTGAGCACAGCTGTGCTGTTTTGCTCATCCCCATCAATCCATCACAAGCAGGCTAATGAATCCTGCCTCTAACCAGGAAAACCCAAAAGCCTGGGGCTTGGGGCCAGGAAGCCAGACACAGGCAGCCAGAAGGGAGTGTGACCAATAGCCTCCACCCCAGTCCCCTCAACTGGGGGTCCCATCTCAATTCTCTCTTTCCTGTACCCTCGATGGCTACCTTGCACACACTTCCAGCTTCCATTCTCCCCAGTCAATTCCTGTAGATCTAGCTCACCCCACCATTTCTTGCTCACCTGACCAGGCCCCCATTCCCCACCAGAATCTCCTCCCCACTGCCCCAGCCTAGCTCCCGCTTACCCAGCCCAGCAGCACCAAGGAAGACACCACCCACAGCAGCTGCAGCCTTCGACACTGAGACGCCAATGATGATGCTGCCGGCCACCAGGCCAAGAGCCACGCAGGCCAGCTGCAGACAGTGGAAGTCTCTGCTGTTGATGGGGACATCCATGCAGGCCTACATGGGGGGAGGGTCTCAGTCCTCTTGGATGTCCCCTTGTTGAAGTTCTACCCTCAGAGCGGGTCTTTCTGGGTAAGATTAAGGGTCTAGGCTGGTACCCTTTGGATTTATCTACAATGTCATCCCACAGCTCTCCTAGGACTTCCCAGCCTTACCTTGACTTGAGGATACCAGCTCACTCTTAGTCCCCAAAAATGCACTGGAGCTGGAGGCTGCTCTTGGGACTTTTGCCTGGCCAGATTTCCACTTCAGCTGCCAGAGCTCTAGGGAACTGGGCCTGCCCCATGGGATCCTTCCCTCTTTCCAGGAGCAGGGACTGCTTCCTTGCCCAGGACATCCTGACCTGGCTTTCGGGAGCCTGCCTGATTTCCACTGAGCCTAGACCTATTAAAGTTTAAAGCACTGAGAGGCGGGGAGGGGCACAGGTCCAGGGGACACAGGCTCCTCAGAAATGAGGCGGCAGGAGATGCTGAGTTATTCATGAAGTTGCAATGTGAGCCATGGCCTGGGTCCTGGAGACCCAATATACAGCCACTGGCAGTTCCACTGTTGGTTTCTGAACAGGAAGAACGAGCTGGTGGCTTAACATGGGGTCAGAGGACAGGGAGGGGAGTGGACTCCCTGGTTACACACTTGTCTTCTCCCTCTGCCCTCTGGCCTGGACGGGCACCTGCAGCTCCTACTTGGAGACCTGGGGACAGCACATGGAAGATCTGGACAGAGCTCAGGAGAGAGGACCCATGAGTGGGTCAGAAGGAGGAGAGAGGGAGGTAACCCTCCAAGTCCACACTCTGCCCTCTTTACCCTGTCACCTTTTGGCAGGGCTGAGAGGTCCTACTTTGAGGCTTGATTTAGGGACTCCTTTCTCAGGAAGTTGGTACCCAACCCCTTGAGTGAACCCTTCCTGGCACCCCTGGTGGGGTGTGGACAGGGAACACCAGTGATAGTGGTAGGTAAGGGGTAGGGGTTGGAAGAAGAACTGGAGGGGGTTTGGGATATCAACAAGACAGAATAGGAGGCTGGGACACTTTCCAACTTCCTGGACTGAGCAGCCCCACCCAGCCTGACTGACCTACTTGCAGGATTTGACCAACCTGAGCCTGGCTAGCAGTAACCCAACCCAGCCCAACCTTGATCTTTGAGCCCTGTGCTGGCCCCAGCCTCTAATTCCAGCCTTCTTGCATTCTCTGGCCCTTTTCTGGATCAGGGCTTCACTATCCCAGAATACTGCCTTCCCCTCACTTGGGCACATCCCTAGGTCCTATGACCTTGCTTGGAGTCTGGTCACTGGCCCTCATTAATAACCCCCCACCTTCCTATCATGTCTGCAGTCTCAGCCAGACTCAAGGTCTCTTGCCTCCACAGCTGCTCCTCCCCTCCCAGTCTGACCTCTTTCCCCTGAGCTTGTTTGCCCCCTGGAACAGCCTTCCTTCTCCAAACAGCCTGCATGGCCAGCCTGCCTTGGGGTAGCCCTGACCACACCTGAACCAGTGGGTACTCTCCCACCTGAAGGGCCTACAATTTGCCTGTGTCTTCTCTGCTTTCTGCAGGATGCTATGGCTAGAGGGATTTGCCTATAGGTCAGATTGCAGAGAAAAGGTTCGCACTGCACAACCGACTTGGGTCAGCAAACAGGAAGGCTGTGGGCACAAGGGAAACTGTCTATTACCAACAATCTTCACTCCATGTGGAGCGAGGGCCTAAGAAGGCCCCAGGATCACCCAAGGAAGCTTCAGTTGTAGGAAGGCACCACTAGGAAGTCAGAGAGGAGGAAGCCACAGGGCATGGAGGGGCCCTGGAGACCCCATAAAGAGGAAGACCCTGGAGCCAGCTGTTCCCTAGTCTCCACTGCCTAACCAATATCCTTTGTGCCTCCTGTCAGGATGAAGTCTGGTTATTCCTCTAATCAGGCATCAAATGACAGCTCATGTGTCTGTCACATGTAACTCAGTCCCCCTGAATTAGTTTTAAAAGGAGCTGCCAAAGTAAGTGTACAAGAAAATGTGTTTCTCAGAAGTCCTGCTTTGGGAACCTAAGTACCCTCCACAAAGCCATGTCCCTCAACTCCTTCAAGACTCACTCCAAGACTGAGTCTCCCCTGCAAGACAGCAAGACAGAGCCTCCCAGGCCATGCTCCTGACGGCACCCTGGGCACTTGTGCACCATAAGTATCAGATTCTAGAGCACAACTGGAAACCAAATTCCAAGTTACAAATTTTCCTTGACACTTTAAACTCCTTAAGATAAAGAAAGAGTTAGGGGAGGGAATGGAGAAGACAGTCACCTTGAAGCCAGTATCAGTTATCATGTCTGAACTCCAGATGTTCCAGCTTCATCTTGGAATACATGCGGAAACTAAGACAGGACGGCAGAGGAATTTCCCCAAAGCCTCAACAGAACCTGTGTGCCTGGGCTTCTGCTCAGCTGGGGCGTCCTCTAGCATGTGCCTCTCCTAAATTCCTACATTGTGAGGTGAGAGGAACTGGCAACCCTACTGTATGAGTCCATTTTCGGTTGTAGCAAAATACCTCAGGCCAGATACTTTATAAAGAGAAGATGTTTTTTGGTTTACAGTTTTGGTGGCTGAAAGTCCAAGGTTGGACAGCCCCATCCATCTGGCTCCTGTTAAAGGCCTCATGGGGATGGCGTCACATTGGGAGGAGCATGTGTGACTGAGAGGTCATGGTGAGACCTCAGTCAGGAAGCAGGGGAGAAGCTAGACTTGCTCTGCAACAACCCAATCGCCAGAATGCACTCACTCCACAAGATCAGCACTCATTCCTTCCAATGGCAGCATCCCCAGTGCCCTATCACCATGTGCTGGACCCCCACTTCTTACCACCTCCCAACATCGCCACATCTAGGACCCAAGTGCTAACACATGAACTCTTGGGAACACACTCAAATCATAGCCAAGCCACAGCATCAAGCGTCAGAGGGAGAAACTGGTCCAAGGAACTAGTCAAAGAATGTGTCTTTCTCTGTACCAGAAAATGATATTAAGGGCTCCTGAACCAGCTGTGATGTCCATCCTCCACTGATTGCAAATGTAATTCTTTCCTCATTAAGGGCTATCTAATCCCTGAAAAATAAAATATATTTTGGTCCCTGCTTTTGTCAAAGTAACAGTTAAGTGAGCCCAGGAACTGCAGCCCAAGCCCCGTGGGTCTCCAGATCCATCCCAAGCATCAGAGTCCTCCTTCGGGGGTCTGAGTCCTCCCAGTGCCACAGTGCTCAGAGTTCCACTACAGAATCTCTCCTCCTCATCCCCTGGTCAGGTGAGAGCAGCTGCCTGTGCACTTTCCTTCATAGAAACAACAAGTTCAAATATGGAGTGAGGATGGGAAGAACGGGAGAACTGGCTGCAACTTGATTTGGTTCTGCTTATTTCCCTTGAGGGGTATGAACCAGGGGGAAAAGGCATGATTAATGCACCAGTCCCTGCGTGACAGGTAGCTTTCCGGGACCATTCAGAAGCTGAAGTCAGGGAAGCAGCTTCCAAGGCAATTGCTTCCATGGCAACAAGTGTCAGCCCTGGGGGGACCTGCCCCCTCCAGGCCTGAAACAGCAGGAGCAGTTGGCATGGGACCGAGGAGGCAATGCTGTCTGTGGAGATGGGTCTGGTGGGTGGCAGCAGACCAGGAGGGAGGTGGGGGGCCAGCATTCAGGTAGGTGGATATGTGGGGGCAGAAAGACTTGATTGCTTCTGTGGCCAGAAGCTCTCAGACAGGAGTCCTTGGGGTTCTGACTGAACCAGGACTGGGGCTGAGGCCAAGGCCTGCTAAGTGGATTTGAGGAAAAGGCCTGAGGTGTGACACTCCAGCTGGTTGAGACCAGACCTCCCCTTGTGCTGGCTTTCACCATCTCAAGTCCCATGGCTAGACAGGGCTCTGCCATCCCAGAGCCTCTCTCAGTGCATCTGCCCTATCTGCTTCTGCCAGGCATCCCAGGGTCCCCTGTGGATAGTGGCAGAGGCAGGACTAGAACCCAGGGCCTTTGGTCCACAACCACAGGTTCTTTCCCTGGTGCCACTGTTGCCTCTCTGGGATGGGGTACTCCTGCCCAAAGGACAGGGTAGGCTATCAGCAAGGGGATCCCACAGAGGGCCCAGGCCTGGCTCACCTCAAAATGGTTGTCAACTGTACCAAACAAGCCCTCCCACAGCAGGTTCCCCAAGCCAAAGGAAAGGGGAAGTTCCCTCCATCCCTGGGACTGTGGGTTGAATAATCTTGCCCCAGGAGATAAGAGCAAGAGGAACTAAAACTAGCCTAGCTGTTATGTATGGAGCACTTACTCTGTAAGCCAGGAACTCCTCTCAACATTTTAGACTTACTACTTTGTAACATTCCAGCAGTACCATTAACTTAGTGTTCTCTTTCCCATGCAAAGCTGAAGGCTCTCTCAGAGACTAAGTCACTTGCCCAAGGCCCAAAGCCAGTAAGATGCTGATCTGGGTTTTGAACCTGGCAGTATTTCTAGCTTACAGTCCTGGGCAAATGATTTTTCCTTTCTCAGCTTGGTTTTTCATGTTAAGTGGGAAAAATAATGGTACCAACATCATGGAACTGCTGTAAGAAACAACGTCTGTAAACATCTTAGAAAGCATAGTTGCTCAGTGTACAACAATACTAGCAAAGCCAAAGTAGGCATAGTAGGAGCACTTAAGCAGAGCCACAGAGAAGAGAGGGGCCTTGCCATGGCGTACGGGGACAGTAGAAAGCCAGAGAGCTTGGGTGGGAGGGGGAAGGAAGGGCAGGATGGGGCTGGGGTGGAGTATGCTTGAGCCATGAGGTCCCTTGAAATCGCATTTCTGTTGGGCCAACCTAGGGGTGGACTTCCCAGGCTGGGGCTGAGTCTAGGCACAGAGCTTCTCTCCTAGTTCTGTGTCCCCAGCATCTAGAAGTCTTGGGGCTAAGAGGATGAGGTGCTATAGTCTGACCCTATTTCAGGTAGAGATGCAGGGATACGAAGGTAGTAAGGATCACTGCAAAGGGAAGATCAACAAGAAATGTCACATACATGTGTAGGTACTCAGAGTGTGGGACAGATGGTAGCCAGAATGAAGTATCTAGGCCCACCTCCTGCTTTCCCTAGGACAAAGAGCTGTTGTCAGCACCCAGTCTATGCCTTCTCAGCTGTCCCTCTTGTCACCTTCCTAGGAACTTATAAAGGTCCTTTAATGTGGCTCTGGGATTTATCACATGGGATGATGTACAAGGAAGTTCCTGCATGGTGTACACGGAGGCTAGGGATAGGAGGCACTGTTTTTCTGTTGCCAACTCTGGCAGGACGTGTAGTCCTAGGCATACAGCAGGCCCTTCACAGCGGTTTAGGAATACCTTAAGTTTTTTCCTGCATGGGGTGGGTATGGGGACATCTATTAAAGTACCTTGTGAAGTCTGTTGTGTGATGCCTGCTAACATTACCTCAGTTTCTTGATAGGCAACTGCCAAAGAGCAAAGGCTGTTTTTTTCACTCATCTGAGTTCTGCAGAAGAAATGATGTTTGATAAGTTTCATCTCTTCATCTAAAACCAGAAAAGCAACATACAGATTGCTTTTGTATTATCAAAAGTGCTGTTATATTTAGGGATCCTGACAAAAGCTCCTTCTTCCGCCTATCTGGGCTCAGTCGCTGTCCAGGAGGCCTGTCTTCTCAGGCTTGCAAGGAAAGAAAGGGGCACCAAGTAGGCCACAACTAAAATCAAAGAGTTTTATTAAAACAAGCACTATACGATTAGCATTGAAGTGGCTGAGTTGAGTACATGTCTGTCTGACATATGCAAAACTATTTTCTTTATAAAACTTGACAGCTTATTGACAAATGTCTGCCCTTTCATCCTTCCAGACAGTGGGCAGCAAGTTGCTACAACTAAGGCAGTGGGGCTGCCTCTGATCTGGCTTTGCCTCGGTCACAAAGCTCCATCTAACTGCCTCACATCTGTGTCAACCTCCACACAGGGCCTGGAGGACACAGACAGTCTCTAAGGTGCTCGTCAGAGTAATAGCTTAAAAACTAGTCAGGACTATAGGGAGGAGCTCATTAAAAACCAAGCACATGGACATTCTGCCTTGGAAAGGCCATGGGCTTAAAGGGGAAGCTTAAAATTCCATGTTTGCTGCAAGAGCACAGTTAAAAACATTTTAAAAACCAAAGTAATACTGAGTTTAGCAGCAATCACAAAAAAGGAAGAGGATGATAAATGAGGAACACATCGTGGTCGTGGCAAAGAAAGATTATGTGCTCCTCTGTGCCGCAGACAGAAGACTGATCTGGCCTCTTGCAGGAGAAGGGCCCTCTGCCCTTCCTGAATTGAGGGGATAGCTCTGCTCAGAAGGGAGCGGACAGGCAGAGAGGACATCCAGAGGACAGAGGAAGGTGGAAGGACTGCTGGGGGAGGGCGACCATACACACGGGGAAGAGACATGTGGGTCAGCAGCCTCTGTCAGCGCAAGGTTCTGCTTCCTGAAGGTGGCTCCCTGAAGGCAGTGGTCCCAGCTGTTGTTTCCAGAGCAGGCTGGATGGGGATTTGCAGGCAGGTGAGCAGGTGGAGCCCCACAAAAAGATGTCCCTGCTGCAGGCAATTATGCAAAGTGACAAGTGATTGCTTTCCTTTCCAAAGACAACTCCTTTGGAAAGTGCTTTTTTCCTCCAAGGACCCTGGGGAAATGGGGGGTTGGGTGGGAACTGCAGGGCCTTTGTGGATGGAGAAAGCTTGACTGGAGCCAGAGAGGCCTCTTTGTCTACTCTGCAGGCTTTGGCCTCACAGCTTTCTAGGGGGCAGTGGCCAGACAGGTCTAGGCCTAACCATGACTAGAATGGCTCAGAGTTCTGTGGGGTCAGAGGCAGCCCTGACTCTCCACTGCGGCCTGCTTGGGTCAGGGCCCGCCGGCGGGCTAGGCGAGACTTGGAGGGAGGGGAAAGCTTCACGGAGCAGAGGCTCTCAGTCAGCATCTCTGTCTCCTGGGCCAGTTCATTCTCCTCGTGCTGAGAAAGCTGGCGATTAAGAGCAATGGCTTCAGCTGCAAACAGTGTCAGATCCATGGTGCTGCTGTTTCTGCAGGGACAGGTAAGGGTACCAAGAAGAGGAAAGCGGGAGCCCAAGTTAGCTAGGTTGGCTCTGTAACACACTGCTCCAGCTGTGCTCCATACTCCCCCCAGATTTCCTGAGCTGTATGGGCTTTCTCCAAAGCAGTTCTTTCTTGGCTTTGGATTTTTGCTTGACTGAAACTAGAATGGAGCTTCAATTACTAGTTTGGACAGTCAGGTCCTTGCAGAGGACACTCCTCTGGGTTCCATCAGTGTGTGCATAGCCATTCTGGATTCTAGTGCACTAAGCTCACCTGTGTCCCCCTACCCCAAGCCCCAGGCAGGGAAGGGAGCTCCTGGAGTGAGGGCTATGCTGTTTAGGCAGAACCCAGGTCAGAGCTAAAGTGTGATGGGCACTTTGAATTTATAAAATATGTCACTTGTGGAGGATCTGAGATATAGTGCTTGAGATTTCTGGAAGTAGCCCCAGAGAATCAGGTAGGAACCCCAACTGGACACCAACACCACCAGGATAATGAATCAAGACCTTGCAGGGTAAAATTTCCATGTGAAACTTCTAAAAACTGGCCATGTGGCTGAGTCTTAAGGGTTTCTCTCAGCTTTATAGGGTAGAGCCTGTCAGAAACATATATCTGGTTGTTAAAAGGCTCTTACAGTCAAGGGCCAATGTACAGCCTTGAACAAGTTATCTTGATCTCTCTATTCCTGACTTTTATCATCTATAAAATGAAGAAAAGGAGGGAGAAAAAAGATGGTCGATTGATAGGTAGCACGATAGAGATCCTCTCTGAGAAAACCGGTTGAGCTGCTACAATTTAACACCATGGAGAAGAACAGACGAAAGGAGAGGAATTCTCATGACCCAGGAAGAAACTGAGGAATAAGAAAAAGAAAAAATAAATAAAAAAAGAAGCGTGGACGGAGGGCTGGAGCTGGGCATGCTCCCATTGCTGTACTGGGCGTGTCTTAGAGTCAGGTGACTCACGATTGATTGATTGATCGAGCTGAGGTTGCATCCCTGCTGAGAGTGGGGGTTGGTGAGCCTGAGACCATTGGTGGGAGGAGGCACTGCAACAGGGAGTGGAACCGGCAAACTGTGCTGCACAGACTTTGGTGAGTGCTGAAAACTGGGTTCCTTAGATGGGGATGACCAGCTAGACGACATATTGGATTTGGGCATTACAGGCTTGAATTGACAACTGAAGCAGCATCAGTAGGCAGCTCCTGGCCCAAAGCAGATTGGTGGGATCTGCTTGGGCTGGGTCATGCCCCTGGTCGGGACCCAATAGCCAGGGATGAGGCTGTCTCAAACTTGTGACATCCGCAGGGCACACACTAACATGCTGAAGACACTCACTGGTTGACTGTCTTAGAGGGGAGGGGCCGGCCCATATTGCCTCTGCATGTACCTCACAGATCAACAGCAAACTGGAGAGGGCAGCATTCCCCTAGCCAGTATACTTCAGAAAAACTGTAAGTAATACGAAAAGGTCCTGAGACCTCCACCATTCACCTGTCTGAAAGAAACCAGAAACATGACAAGACAAAGAAACAACAAAAAGCCTCCAACCATTGACACAGGGAAAATAAGTCCAGGAGAGGTAAATACAGAGGAGATCGAGGGCAGCAAACATGCAATATCAGACACAGCCTCATCGGAAATAAAGAAATACTTCCGTGACCTCATCGACAAATTTAAATCTGAAATTCTAACTCAGGTGAAACAAGATATAAGAAGATTAATAAAAGAAATTCTGGGCACTCCTCAAGAAGACACAAATGGAAGAATGGAGGAACCCAGAGAAAGGAGAGAAGCCTTTGATGAAGAATATAAACAAAATCTAGAATACATGAAACATCCAAAGAGAATATCAGGAAATTAAAAACTACACTGAAAGCTGGCAAAACTTCTTGACAGAAACTAAAGACAGACTTTCAAAACTTGAAGACAGATTTGCAATGTATGATCATGAAAGGAAGGATCTCTTAAAAATAACAAGGAATCAGGAAGTAACGATAGAAAGGCTAGAAGACAAGAGGATTTATAACTTAAGAATAAAAAACATGAACGAAGAAGCAGGGACAAATACACGTGAAATAAAAAGGCTATTCACAGAAATAATTAAGGAAAACTTCCCAAGCATAGGAAATGGAAATGATGTTCAGACATATGAGGCATACAGAACTCCAGCCAGCTACAACCAAAACAGATCTATACTCAGACATATAATAATCAGGATCCCAGAAATCCATCACAAGAACAGAATATTAAAAGTGGTCAGAGAAAAGAAACAGATTACCTATAAAGGAAAACTCATCAAAATCACAGCAGACTTCTTGATGCAAACTATCAAATCAAGAAGAGCTTGGAGTAAAATATTCCAAGCCCTGAAAGAAAATAACCTCCAACCCAGATTGATGTACCCTGCAAAACTGTCTCTCAAAATTAATGGAGAGACAAGATATTTCCATGACAAAGAAGAACTGGGGGAGTTTGTGACCATCAAACCAACCCTGCAAAGAATACTGAAGGACATTCTAGAGAGAGAATAAAATCACCAGGATTCCAGGAACAATGGCAGAAAGGCCTCATGAAAAGGGCAGGCAGTGAAATGAAGGAGAAAAGTAAACAACAATGACAGAAAAATAGCACAGCAGAGATGAGGCAGAGAAGATTGGCTATATCGCTGTTTTGTCTTGACTGATTATTCAAATCTGGTATGTTTGAGAGTAGCAAATCTGACAGTAGAGGCAACTACTCTGAAGATGACAAGATTCAATAGGATACCCATTCTGGTTTGATTATTAACTGCCTTTGAAGTCCTATAATGTCTCCAATGTTTGGTTTTTATTAATAGTGCTATGTACTGCTATGTTTAATTATACTATGCCTGATGATATAGACAATTTTATTGAAAATAACAAGAGATATCATAGTAAGTAGATCACCTAGTATTGTGGATTTATATGTTCTTTTCATTTTGTGTTTTTCTAGGAATTTGTTTTGCTGACTTGTTTTGATTTGTTTTTCCCTCTAATACAGAAAAGCTAGGTATACATGTAGAGACTTATACATGTGTAGAACTTCTAAACAGTTTATGAGAATTGATTATAGTTATTGTAAAAAAAAGAGAGGAAAAGAAAGTATTCTAAAGGATATAACTGCATGTATATTTATATTTACATGTGTAGGATTGATAACCATATTACTAAGTTTTTGTTGGATAGATCAACAGAACTGGTTGCAGTCTCACTGTTTAAATGTTCACTTTGTATGCTTTACTTTTGTAATTTGAATAACTACTTCTAAGAGGAAAATATGTAATTATCAACTAGTGACTTCTTACTGGTTTTTTTTGAAATTTTGTATTATTTCTACCCTTTTCTGTTTCATTTTTTTTCTTTAAATAAAAAAATAAAATGAGGAAAACCTCTCTTTAAATTTGAATATACTCATCTGCTGCATAATGATCTTTCAGTCAATGACACAAAATATATGATGATGTTGTTTTGTGGTGTATGTGACAATTGGTCCCTCTGCCTTACAGTGCTGCAGCCCAAATTTCACCAACTCTACTTTTACCAACTCTGTAAGTAGGACAGTCCAATGTGAATAACCCACTAATACGGTATGTCTTTGGGCTGTAAATTGTGATTCCAATGACAGTCAAGTAGTTATGGAAGGTGTCTTCCTGGAAACATGCAAGGAGGATCCTGAAAGGCACTGGAGGATAAGGGAAGCAATTAAGGTGGAGTAAGAGAGATCTACAATGTCAAGAAGAGAGCGAAGAGGTCTGAGGGGATACAGAAGGGGCACAGGAGCTTCTCTGAAGGTACGCTGAGACTGGAGGTGGTCTTTTTATGCCCCATCTCTGCCCCAATGTGGGCTGGAGAGAAAGTTAAGACCATGGAAAGAAGGTGCTGGGTATACTTGGAGCATTTACCTCTGGAGGACTTGCGGCGTGGGGAGTCCCCTTTCTGGAGCTTGCTAGAATGGAATGACAGACTGTGAATACACTCTGCTCTTTCTTTCCATAGCTGCCCCACCCAAGCCAGCACAGAGGGGATGCATATGACAACAGGAGCTCTACCCGACACCAGGACTTGGCTCTGCTTGTCTCTAGGGTGAGACTTCCCAAGGAGAACACAAAAAAGGCACACTCTGAGGTCATAGTTGCCTCTGGTGTTCTTCACTTACTGGTATCACAGCCAGATCATGGTCATGCTGCACACCACCGTTCTGTGGTGTCACTTACCCCCTGCACCCATGGGTGCTGTAGAACTTGGGCAGCACTGAGTCTCTGCTTTGCATCTCGAACCAGGAGTTTGGAGATGAGATCTTTGGCTTCATTGGAGATGTGAGCCCAGTC
The DNA here is from genome assembly GCA_004027455.1 of Hydrochoerus hydrochaeris. Lineage (NCBI taxonomy): Eukaryota > Metazoa > Chordata > Mammalia > Rodentia > Hydrochaeridae > Hydrochoerus > Hydrochoerus hydrochaeris. Next base: position 71,084 of record PVLA01002612.1, on the reverse strand, counting down.
CCTGTCAGGGAACTCATACTTGCCTTCCTGGATGCTCTCAAACAGCTTGTTCTAGGTAAAAAAGATTCCTCCTGAAGCCACACTGGCCAAGGGTATGCAGGATGCACCTGTCATTGTTCTGATCACCCTGGGTCTAATCGACTTCAGCTGCTGCTCGTGGCTGGGGTATACTACAGATACAGTCCCTTTCTTGACACACCGCCTCTCCTCAAATCTCCAAAAGATACAGAATACCCTTGGCAAGTCGAGATAGTTATGCTATTTGGGACGTTGGCAACAGGCTGCCAATAGAGCAAGCCCACTCTGTGACTTGGCTCCTGGCAATCTCCAGAGCCATTTCTCCCAATACCATTAAGTGTATACTTCTCCCTGCACACAAAAGCATTTGTTTCTTGCCTCTGTCTTTGCTGGTGCCATTCCTCCTTATATTTCCTGACCTTCCTCTCCAGCCGAGACTCATCCTTTTAGAGTCAGCTCAGGTATGAGTTCCAAATGCCCTCTCTTGTAGCTGAACTCAGTGCCTGACTATCAGATCATGACTTCCATGAGAGAAGAGGAAGGGGCAGTACAAACCTCTACCAGACCAAGAACAACCTCCAACCTAATATTGCACTGACCCGTGCACCGTGGGCCCTGCTCACCTGGCACACCCTGCACACCTCTCCCCGGTCCCAGCCACAGTCAGCCCCGCAGTGACCCACAAAGGGTGGGTAGCCACTCAGCATGATGTAGAGGACCACGCCCAGGCTCCACAGGTCACAGCGCTTGTCGTAGAAAGTGGCTTCATCCATGAAGACCTCTACCACCTCTGGGGCCATGTACTCCGCCGAGCCACACTGTGGGTACCAAGGATTGGGGAGGGAGGGATGGCAGAGAAGAGAAGAGGTGAGTCCCAGGGAGACACGATGGCAAAGTGTAGGATGTAAGCTGAGCAAGAGGATAGAAGCATGGTATCATCAGAGGGCTTGCCTGATACCACTGTGGCACTCAGAGAAGCTTAAAGTGAGCCCATCACATCCCTTCTCCAGTGGGCAGTGTCTCTGTGCCTCCGTAAACAGACTGTGTGTGGTGCAGGATTTAAATGTACCAGGAATATGGCCTGGAAGGGGGATCTGGGAAAGCCCACTCCATCCTGCCAAGATTTCTTAAAGTGACTCCTGCTCAGCTTTCCTACTGAGCGCAAGGAAGCATAATGATTTAGAATGAAGAGACCATCTAAATTAGAAGAATTCTGACAAATCCTCCCTCCTTCCACCATTTATAGATGGAAAAAGCAAGGCCCAAGAAGGGACAGGGAGTGCAGCAGTAGCAGAACCAGGATGAGGAGCCAGGCTCCCTTCTCCCATCCTTGCACAGGAAACTGCTGAGAAAAGTAAAGCACATCTTATTTGCTCTCCTCTTCATTATTACAGGTGGAGAAACAGCTCCCCACTCCTACTCTGCGAAGTTAATTTGATTAGAAGATAATAAGTGCTCTCAAGAAAGGATATTTTCTTTGTTATAAGCAATTAGGAGTTAATGATTTTGAGAACAAGGTAGCCTCTGTGTTAGAAACCACTATAGAAACACTCCTAACAAGATTGCTTTGAAAAAGATGGAATCATTTAAAGACATGTCTTTTATAAAGGAAGGATATCAGGAAAATTCACTTATGAAACACAGAAATCTCAAAAGTCATCCTAACTTTACTGTATCAAGTATGTTAAAAAATGTCGTGGGAAGAAGTAGCTCCTGGCAATACCATTTGGCTGTGAAATGTGCAGTGGAAGAAGCAAGAGGCTAATTTGGCTAAGCGATCCCTTGTGCATGTAGCAAGGAATTTCACCATTCCCACCATGGGTACTTCTCTTTCTCTCCCTCCCCTGCCACAAGGGGGCCGTGCTGATTCCCAGAGGGAATGGCACCTAGAGTTATGCACACTGCTGTATGTGCAACCAGGGCAGGGCTGGGGGTAGTGTGTTTTCAGCTGGAAAACCACAGCAGCCCAACGTGAGGGGCACAGGGCCCGCAGACGCACGTACTGGAGTAGTCAGCTCTGGTGTGGTTACGGGCATGCTGGAGTTGTTCAGTTTCATCCCACTGCCCAAGTCAAAGTCACAGATTTTCACTGGAGACACCTGCAAAGGGAAACAAAAAGCAGAGGTCTCAGATACAAAAAGCCAGAGGAACCAGGAGACCAGTATAAACAAAGGGGTATGTGGGCAGATGGCCATCACACTTCAGCCTGGCTCTATCTACCAGACTCTATCTACCTGGCTCTATCTATTGGGTTGAATAGGAGCCTCTTGGGGACTTTTTCCAATGTGTCCTCTGACTCATGTTCTCTCTTCTTTCCTAACTGAGAAAAACAGGTGAATTACATGTGTTAGACTGCTGTGAACTCAGTGTAGAGCTCCTGACAGTAAACAATGATATAGGTTGCAAGACAAATGCCAGAGAAGTAGCTGGGCATGGAGGCACATGCCTGTAATCCTAATACTCAGGAGGCTGAGGCAGAAAGATAGCCACAAGTTTAAAGCCATTATGGGTTATATAGAGAGACCATGTCTCAAAAAAAAAAAAAAGCAAAAAAAAAAGCCAGAGAAGTTAGTACATACAGTAAGTCCCTGACTTATGAACTAGTTCCATTCCGAAAGAATGTCTGCCTGAAAGTCAGATTCATTCATAATTTGACAAAGTGAGTCTTACACAGTACACATCTGTGACTCTCACACAGTATGACTGTGAAAGCTTCCAGCTTCCATGTTTGTAAGCCAGGGACTTACTGTGTTACTGAAACAGAGTCCCCTTGCAGTCCATTTGGTGGAAAGCAGAGGAGCTTGGGGTAAAACCTTGACCATTTCAGGTGGCTTAGAGTCATCAACAAGTCATAGTTTGCTGGGACTTGGCTGGTTTAAAAGTCCTAGGGAAGCCGAACTATTCAGTCACCATGGGCAGCATGCACCCAGGTGCCAAGCCCAGCAGACTGGACACTGTGGCCATGACCACAGCAGGGTGACTTATGTCTGCAGGAGAGAGGGAAGACAATGTAGAAGGTGCTGAGAAAGCTAGCCCAGGGGTCCCAGCTCACTGCTCATGACCAGGGAGGCCTGGGCCACCTTCTGACTTCTTCTCCCCCTGCCCTTCTTTTTTTTGGTATCGGGGATCAAACTCATGACTGTGCTTGCAAGGCAGGCACTTATGCCACTGAGCTAAATCCCCAGCCCCTCTTCCCCTCTTTCTCTCATTCTTTTTCATTTAGTTTCTCTTTTTCATTGTGGCCAGATGAAAACACAAAATATGTCCTCTTGGCCATTTTTAAATGTACAATTCAGTGGTATTAATTATATTCATGCTATTGTGCCACTATTGCTGCTGTTTCCAAACTCTTTCCATCACTCCAAACAGAAGCTGCACCCCAGGAATAACTTGCCGTTCCTGCTCCAGTCCCAGGCTACTCAGACCTACTTTATGTCTTTATTCACTGCCTATCCCAGATATTTTGTATAAGTGGAAGCACATAGTAACTATCCTGTGTGCCTTGCTTCTTTCACTTGCCATATTGTTTTCTGGGTCACCCATTTCAAACATGCATCAGTACATGTAGCATGTAACATGCATGTTTTAAGCTTGAATAATGCACAGACTACATTATGTTTACCCATTCATCTAAATGGACAGTTGGCTTGATTCTCCCTTGTGGCTACTATGGAAAACACTATAATATACTTTAATGGACAAGTAAGTATCTACTTGAGTCTGTGTTTCCAATTCTTTTGGCATGTACCTGGAGTCACTGGGTCATATGGTATACCTGCATTTAGCCTTTTGAGGAATTGCCAAACTGTTTTCCACATTTTACATTCCCACCAGTAATGTGCAAGTATTCCACTTTCTCCACATTCTCACCAACACTTGTTATTTTCTATTTTTTAAAAAATCATAGCCATCACAGTAGCTGTGTAATGGTATCTTTTTCATTTGTTTGTTTGGTTATAGTACTAGGGATTGGACCCAGGGTCTTCAGCTGAACTACATCTCTATCCCTTTTGATTTTTTAAATTTTGAGACAGGAGTCTCACTAAGTCACTAAGTTGCCCACGCTAGGCTTGAACTCACAGTCCTCCCGCCTCAGCCCCTCAGAATGCTGGTATACAGGCATGTGTGCCTCCCTCTGGTTTCGATTTTTCCCTAATGACTAAGGGTTGAACATCTTCTCACATGTTTGTTAACCATTTGTATATCTTCTTGAGGGAAATGTCTATTAAAGGCCTTTGGCCATTTTAAAATTGGATTGTTTATTTTTGTTGTTGAATTTTAGGAGCTCTTCATGTTATTTTAGGTATTATACCCTTATAAGATTTGAAAATAATTTCTCCAACTGTGAAGATTATATTTTTACTCTTTAGTTTTTCCAATCATAAAAAGGGGGCAATAAATCTGTACCACGAAGAGCAAATGAAGTAAAGGACATGAAAATTTCTTGTAAATCAGAGGCAATGATTCAGAGGCCTGGCACAGTGGTGGGGTCAGCCCTTCTCAATTTTAATCTAGACTCTTCCACTCACTAGGGACTAACTTTATGCAAGTTTCTCAACTTCTCTGAGCCTCAGTTTCCTCATCTATAAGATGAATATAATAACAGTATCTTCCTCCAAATAAATCTATAAATATTAAATAGGCATATAGGTCCCTATAGTGAAAGCACTTCGGAAATGTTAACTGTAATTATTTCTAATAATCATAATAATGAAGGATTACAAAGTTGTATGGCAGAGCCATGGACAGGAAATCAAAAGATCTTACCTGAGCTAACATATTGCTATTCCCCCACAAAGAGCTGTGTACAGCAGGCTGACTTACGTTTCACTTGCAGTCATGCCTTACGCATGAGCCACAGCTTCACCCATGCCAAGACATGTGGCTCTAGCCTATGCATGTTTACAGACATACATAGGAACCATGGATATGGGCCACCAATACTACTGGGTCTAAATCTCTCCTAACAAACACAGAATTTACCAATTCTGTGTTTGATGGAAATGCAAACACTTCCATTTATTAGTAAAATGGGTTAAGGCAATGTTTAAAATAGGTTACATTTGATCAACATCACATGTAAATGTTTTCTCTTTAATGGGCACTTTTGGAAATAGAATTGGAAACTGAAATGTTTCTCAAGAACTTGCTTTCTAATTATTACTTCTTTGCTGGGTGTGATGGTACACACGTGATCCCAGCACTCAAGAAGCTGAGGCAAGAGGATCACCATGAGTTTGAGGCCAGCCTGGGCTACATAGGGAACTCAAGGCAAGTGTGAACTACACAGTAAGACCCTGTCTCAAACAAAACAAAACAAAACAAAACAAAACAAAACACAACAAAACAAAAGCCCCTGATTATTTCTTCTTTTAGTGGTCTATGGATTGAATGCAGGGCCTCAAGCGGGTTAGGCAAGCACTCTACCACCGAGCTACATCCCCAGTCCTTTCTAAATTCTATTTTGAGACAGGGTATCACTATCTTGCCCAGGCTGGCCTCAAATTTGTGATCCACTGGTCTCAGCTTCCTGAGTAGCTAAGATTATAAGCATGGGCCACCACACCAGGGTTTTAATTATTACTTCTAATGGTAGGTACCATCTAGCCTACATACCACACCACAAATATCATTTGTGGGCAGAGATGTGCCCATGTATGATTGAGTTGTCTCTGACTCTCAACTGCTCTAAAGGAAGGTACACAGGACCAGAAAATGCTAGTTTTGTGTAGGTCTCAGATATTTTATAAGATTTGTGCTTAAGTCAATCATATTAATGACAAAGCAAAGAAGGGACAAAACTAACCCTATTTGGAATGCTGAAATATTACATATTAGGCATGGTATTCTCATGTATCCATGATAATCAGTCATAGCTGGTACGGAGGCTGAGGGAATTGCTAACAATCTACTGTACACTGAGACCAGAGTGGCTTTCCTGATAAGTATGAACTGCAACATCCCACAGCAGGCCATTAGTACCTTTTCTGGAGATTCACACAATATGTTTTCTGGCTTCAGATCACGGTGAGCAATTCCTGAAATGACCAACAGCAAAGAAGTGGTTAACATATGCACATAATTACCAAACATTCCACACACAATTAATTTTTTCCAAATGCTGTTGTTCGCAGATTAATTCCCAATTATGGTACATTAAAAAATCAACGAGCTGCAGGAGGCAGAAGTAACCAGAGACACAAACCAAAGCACAGTTGATTTTGCAAGTTTGTTTGAAGCAGAGACTTTAGAAGTCTGGCAGGGATAAGAAGGCCTAAATGAATCCCAGCCAGCCTACCTTTCAGCACTGTGGTGACAACCAAGAATTCTTGTTGTGCAGCCTAATATAAAGCAGAACAGAGCTCTGCAAATGGCAATACTTGGAACAGCAATGCAGAAATAATTAGAGTCTTATTTACAAGCATCTCGGGGGGCTTAGAATGCTCTACCTCATTTCTTCTTGTGTAGCTGATTAGAAAAAAAAAATTCCTTCAGTGGGACTCCCTCAAATTTCTCCAAGCCTGCCTGCCTCTCTTCTCACTTCTGCAAGGACATCCCTGGCCTGAGGGTGCTGTTCTTCTGAGAGGACACCTCTGTATTTTGGCTAGTCCTCCTTACCTGATGAGGGGTTAAAAACTGCTCACCTGGCCAAGAAGGTGTCTGGGGGAAACCTGTCTTCTTATTTGTTTTGTTTTCTGTGGTGCTGGGGACTGAACCCAGGGCCTCACACCTGCTAGGCAAGCACTTTGCCATTAAACTACACCCAGATCTTTGAAAAATTTATTTTGATACAAAATAAAGTGCTAAGTTGCCCATGTTATCCTGAATTTGTGGCCTTTCTTCAACCTGAGTAGCTGGGATTATAGGGCCCGGACCAACAGTGCTAGGTTAAAGCAATCTTCTAACCAAAACAAAGGGACAAAGAACAAATATGGAGGGCCATGGTGCTCCAGAGAACACAGAAACCAATCTTTCTCCCTTTCTTTTCCCTTCCCTGCCCTCCTTTTCCTTCCCTCCCTCCATCCATCCATGGCATGCACAGTACAGAGACAGAAGGTCTGGTAGCTTGAACAAGAATCTACTTCAAAGAATGAAAAGTAGCAGAGGATTCTTGGGGATAACAAGGAGGGAGGATCTGCCCTAAACTCACTGGATGATCAACTTTTTAGGCAGCCCTCTAATTCCCTACTGGAATGCACAGGCCTAGCTCACCTGAGGCTCTTTACTAGCAAAGGAAAAGCTGAGCTCTGGCAAGCTAAGTAACATCATCAGTCACCTAATTGAATGAGAACCCACAGCAACCCAGTTCAGCCTGTGCAAATTGAGTCAGGCTACTGCTCAGCACACTAAAAGTGAAGGATATTTTCCATTATGGCAAGTGTTCCCACAGAAGGATCATGAGCCGCACATGGAGCCTTACTTGCTGAATAGGTGCCCATGGCCCACTCGTCCTTCAGTCCGAGGACTCAAAGAGCCAGGTAATAATGGACCTGCCTGTGTGAACCACCAGCCATTGAGCTGTTCCAGTTCATTTCCCAGAGGTTAAGCCACAGCGTGTCCAGTATTTAAAAGCATGGAACTTGTTTCAGGGCTGGCCCATTCTTACCCAATTCATCTTCCCAGCATGAAGTTATTTAGAAAACAGCCAAGTTTGGCTGGAAATCGTTTTTCATACCCTCAACTCTTAGTCACATGGGCAGCTGGCCAGCTAGATGTGAACAAGCACTTCAGAACTCCTAAAAGCACCCGCCTCCACTCCCTTTAGTGTAGTCTTGTAAATAAATAAATAATAAAACTGCCTCTACCCCTCCTCCAAGGTATGACTCTTGTAAAAAGCATGACCCAGTTTTGCAATCTACAGAGGCAGCTTGGGGAGCAGTTGTAAATCTTTGTCATGCAGGTGTTACCTACATGCATCCCAGCTTTCAGAAACAGAACTGCTGCCATTTATCATGCTGCGCAAAGTAAGACACCCCCTGCCAGGAATTTCCATCCTGGGTGCAAGTCAGGGTCCCAGCATGGACAGTGCCTGTTTGTAGACCTTTGTTAACTACTGGAGGAGGTCAGGTGGGGTCTGTGACCCTCCCACACACCAGGCACAGCAGCTGCACTATGTTGGGGCATCTTGTGGGGTGTGCTTGCAGCTTGTCTGCAGTTGGGCCTGAGCTCCACAACCAGGGAGGACAAAGAGCAGCCACAGGCATGAAGGAGGGGAGCCAGGTCATAGATTCTTGGCTGATGTATTTTGAAAAACTAAAAGGAACATTAAAATATTTACATGAAAGCCAGGCGTGGTGGCACACGCCTGTAATCTCAAGCCTTGGGAGGATGAGGCAGGAAAAATGCTGCAAGTTCAAGGCCAGCCTGGGCTACAAAGTGAGTTCAAGGTGACCCTGAACTACATGGTGAAACCCTGTCTCAAAAAGACAAATAAAATGTTTACACGAGAATGCTTTTATCATGCATGATTTGTATGTTTTTCATCAGGAAAAGGGCATGAGCCACACACACAGGCACATACACTTACCTTATTTAATATGAAATTCATTCTTTTTCTTCCCACTTTCTCCTGTATTCCAATCCTATTTAAGAGGATCTCTCTACCACCTCTCCATCATCCATAACAGAAGCCTAAGCCATGCTGGACTGTCCCGGCCTTTTCCAGGGTAAGCATATTTGAACCTCAAGCTGTTTGCTAGCCATCTCTAGAGCAGGCCCCCTGCAAGCCCCCTCCCTCCTATAGTACCCAGAGGCTGGCCAGCCTGATCCACCCATCCAGGGTGGCTTGGCTCACCTTTGGTATGCAGGAAGTCAAGAGCAGCAGCAACATCTCGCACCACTCGGCTGGCCTCTCGTTCATTGAAGTGCTTTTGCTTCTGGATGTGGGTTAGGATGGAGCCTGAGGAGCAGAGGGGACAGAGGAGGATCATCTTTGCAGGCTCTAGTGAGCGCTCTTCTTAGAAGCTGAGTTTTCACAAGTTTGAGGTGGTGACATGGGCTGACTCAAATTAAATGTCAGCACCAGGTGGGCTGCCCGGCACTAGCATGACTGCTGCCTTCTGTGCCTATCTATGAGGAGCTCAGGAGTGGCAGAGACCAATTATTTATATGGCAAAAAAAATTAGTTATCTAGGAATTATTTGGCTTCTGAAATCAAAAGGAACTGGAAGTGAATACACTTAGGGCTGAGAGGACTTGAGACACTTGCTCCTCTGCATATAAGCTTAGATCCAAGCAAGAGCACAAGCCTTCCAGGGGAAGCGCCATATCCGCTCTAGATGAAAAAAGGGGTCAGCTGCTTTACCTCGTGAAGTTTCCCTTATGTTGTTACTATTTTCCTGGGAACAGCTAACGTTTATTGATTAGTTACTATGTGCTAGGCACTATGCAGTGCTCTTTAAATAAATTATCTTGCTCTCACAAAGGTATAAAATGGGCAGTATAGTTGTCTTTATTTTATAAATGGGGAACCTTATGCCAAAAATGGTTAAGCAACTTGCTTCAGACATTGCACCATTAAGTTGTGGAATCAAGATTTTTAGGTGTAATACATCTGGCCCCCAAATCTGTGCAGGCTTCTCAGCTGAACTTGGGGTCCACCTGCTGGAGGGATGGATTGCTCTATGCCTTGCACTCCCTCTTTACCCCTTGGGTCTGGCTTCAGTGGAGCTATACTCTAAGCATTATGGCTATGGAGGATCCAGCTGCTTGTAGCACTCCAGACATGTAATTGTGAGTCCTGGTGTGCAGCAGTGGCAGGGTGGGGTCAGACACATGCATGAGCTTACAGCTTGGCTTCATGGGTCCACACTGACTACTGAAAACCAGTATTTCTGGGCTGAAGGTGTCATTTCTGTATCCTAGAAGTGGCCTGTGCTTGTTATTTCTCTCTCTGTGTGTGTGTGTGTGTGTATGTGTATTTTTGGTATGGGGAGGGAATAAGAGAAGGCAGGAAAGAACTACTAAAGATGTTTCACTTGATTAAACAAAGGATCTCAGTGTAGTAGGGAATATTTCCAGACAATCATCTTCTGGTTCTGTGGTAGCTTGCCCTGCTTCAGGGACCCTCTTGTTTCTAAATTTGTTAAAAGGGAAGGCAGAGAGTAACATATGTACTTCTAAGGCAGCCCCCAGCTTCCAGTTGTTTTAACAATATTAGCAGCCAATATTGAGTTCTTAGTGCACACCAGACATGCAGCTAAGTATTTCATAGCAATTAATTTAATCTATCTAGAAACCTCATGAAGTAGGTGTCATCATTGTCCCTACCCTACAGATGAAAATACTGCTTGGAAAAGGGAAAGAGATTTGCAGAAGGTTTCAAGGCTGGTAAGTAATGGAGCCACACTAAAGCTTAGCTTTGTTGGTTTTCAAAGCCTCAGTGTACCCTTCCACTCAGTTCCATGCATCCCTGTACCCCGTAACCTTCATCTTACAAATGGGTCTTAGGGTCAGGTGAGGGTTGGGGAGTAAAGAGCACCTCTGTCAGAAGAACGAACTGAAAACACATGTCCTAGTGGTATCTGTGTGGGTGACAGCAGTATGGCAGCAGGCAAATGTAGTACCCTTCCACTTGAAGGAAGGATGGCACATGCTTGCCGTCCCTTCTATCCTGGGTCTGTCCCAAACAATGGGGTCCTCTTCTCCTCTGTTTAACCTTCTTGGACTTAATAATGTAAGCCAGAGCTTCCACCCCAGAATTAATTTAGTTAAATAGTGAATGTGTCAAAACAGGGATAAAATGATCACTAAAAGTATCTATATATGACTCATATTATAATGAAAAACCATTTATAGAATGCCAAGCAAGCAACATTCTAAACTCTGTGAAATGTTAATTAACATCCTTTCCTCCAGCCTCCCCTATCCCAAATCAAGGGCAGCTTTTAAGTCCTTCATCCTTTTTATTAGCTTGGCATGTTTTAGAAGTCTCTGGGATTCATGATGGATGATCACCACCCTGGGTCTTAATCCGAAGTCCAAACACATACTCAACAGGAAGTACCTCCTTGCAATTTCTCAAAGACCAAGTAAAACCTTGTGTCATCTTCAAAGAACTCAATCAGCTCCAAAATGTTCCTTAAATGGGGAGAAATAGGAGGAGAGGGAAAGGGGGAATATGATATATTAAAGTCTACTTATAAATGCACATAAAAAAACAATACCCTGTAGTGGGGCAGAAATCAACTTGAAATCAAAATGCTTATTAAAATCCCATGTTTGAGAAGCAGCCAATGGTGTTAGCAAGATTCAGGTCACCTTATCTTTCCATAATGTTTAGTCTCTGGTGTTTTCACCAAGCCCATGCTGTCAAACCCCAACCCTAAAACCCACTAGGTAGAGTTATAAAAAAGTCCCGGTCACATTAAACTGAATAAAATCTGCAGCCGACTGGAAGCAATTGCAGCTAATAACACTGAATAGTAGGTGTGTGTCCTGGAGGCAAGCAGCAAATAATTACTTGCCCTCCCTCTTGCCCATAAATCACGGGGCAGTATTTACATTGCCTGGAGAAAATGGAAACATCTGTCAAATAGACTTGGGGCCTAACGTGGGCACCACTAGACCCTAACTGCTAAGCGCTGCTTAATGAAACGGCCGCGTTCCTGGCCACTGTAGCACTTGTGGCCTTCCCCGGTGAGCACTCTCTGTCTGCCCGAGTATTGCTGTGCTCTGCCAACAAGGTCGTCTTGTAACTCAGTAGGGAAGCCACCAGCCTGGATACTGGAGGTGTTGGGATTTTTTTTTTCTTTGAAAGAATGAAATAAACCAAGTAGAGTCTCTAATGCTGAACTAAGAAGCTGCAGGGCTGAAAATAAAAATCTGTCCTTCATAAAAAAATGCTGGCCACTTTGGGAGACACTAGGCTTTTACTAGTGTGAAGGCGTCCAAATAAGATGGCCAAAATGGTCTAATTTGAAAGAAGATTGTAGAGGCAGTGCCTGGAGTTAAATCAACAGCAGCCCCCTTCCTCCAAGCTTAATGACAAAGCCATCAATACCAGGCTACTGGCTCCCTGCTGACCCTGCCATGAAGGGAGAGAGATGGGGAAGCAAGTCTTGGGGGTGACCCTGATTTAAAGCCACTGTGGGAGTGCCACTCATTTGAGCAGCCTTAGTAGAGGCTGAGGTTACTGTGGCCTAGTCATCAAGCAAGGAGCAAGGAGCATCAAGACCTGAGCGGCATCCGTGCATAAGGAAGTATGCTAGGACAGAAAACAGCAGTGAATATTCTCAACACTTCTTGCATTCATCGCGGTACTAAAGCAACTCTAAAGACTTCTACCAGGCAACACTCAGCTGGCCAGGCTTCCACAGGCACTTGAAAGAAACGAAACCTCATTTTTCCTCAGCCACTGATTCCTATTACTCCTCTAACTTGAGGGACTGTTGATGTAAAATGTTTCAGCTAAAGAGAAGATGGCTTCTTGGGGTTACTGTCTCTTTCCCTCTCTTGGAAGGACTTACTCACAGTTGTAGGAAAGGAATGAGAGCTAAGTGCTGGGGTCAGGGGATGGTACGAAGTCTTTCTGCAGCCACACATCCTCCAGAGAAGCATTGAGTTACCCACACTCACTTGTTTCCTTGACACTGATAAAGCGTCTCCACTTCTCGGAACACCCGACTCCGACTGTGCCCTGCTTGCTTTTCTATGATCTGTGGGAAGAATAAAGTGTCATGTACATCACCTTCTGCAAAACAGTCCCTGGGCAGGAGCTTCCTGGGAAAAGACAAGGCGAACACAGTCCAAATTCAGTTTCCAGCAGGAGTCTGGCGTGGGCCATGGTGACACAGGTACTGTGGCTCTTTCAGCAAAGCAGTAGCCTGGCCCAAGAGCTTTCAGTATGGCTGAGCCTCTGGCCACACATGACACCAAGGACCCTAAGTGGCTGCTCTGGGATGAAATGGGTGAGAGACAAAGAACAAGCTCTGCTCAGTTTCTTGCCTTACAGGGAAAAAGTGAAGGCTTCACAGAAAGGTCTTCTGAGAGCGGACACAGGAGGAACCAAAGCCTTCAAGCCAAGCTCAGATGCCATTCTGCAGATTACCCAGGCAGAAGTGTCTGCTTGGTTCCTCTGAGCACTCACTCTTTGACAGGGCCCATCTTAAGTAATTTATATATTTAATCTCACAAAATCTTACAAAAGTGTCCAAAGATAGCAAAGTATAAAAAATTTTGCCCACAGCCCAGGGCTGACCTCAAAGGCCTCACTGTCCCATACCCGTGCCTAGCCTAGACAGATTCTCCTAGATCCTGGAGGCTTCTCTCCTGTGAAAGGTGGCTTGCTCCCTCCACACCTCTGGCTGAGATTCTCAGCAAATGCATGAGCCTACGGTGGAGTGGTTGGTTTTTAGGAGGCCCAGCTGACTCTGTAAGCTCTGTGGCCCCATCCTGAGCCTCAGGCCATTCCTAACAAAGCCTATAGACAAGTTTTCTGCAGACCTGTACTTGGTTCTGGCCCTGCCTCAGATGATGATGTCGCACTCCTCGCTTCCAATAATGCCAGGCACAACACCTCAAAGTCTCTAGTGTGCTGCAGCACATATTGAACTGAAATTTGTTAAATAAGCCCACATCTATTAGTAAACCACCCTGGGTCCATTTTCTGACAACAGGCAATGAGGTCCAGTGCTGGGGAACTACGAACATTCAGCATCATACACCAAGCAATTTGGGTCAAAATGAGGCAGAACTTTCCAGCAGGCAGGCTTTCCAGCAACAGCACTGTTTTTCTCAGAGGAGGTAAGAGGCTCTGACCACTAGAGATGGAGAATAGAACATGGACAACTATTTGGGAAGTCTCAGAGAAAGTGTGGATCAGATTATCTGGACATTGCATTCTGACCCTGAGGTCCATCAGCTGGACACCTATAGGGAAAGCAGTAAATGAATCAAGTCTTATGGAGCCATGCAAGGAGAAGTAGCCCATCTTTAGGGGCTTTCAGAGAGGAGAGATGACACAAGACATTGGCAGTGCTGAAACCAAGGCTCTGCCAAACCAAGGGAACATGGAATAAGGGCCAGGCCGTCCTCTTGAGACCTGATCTAGGAGAAACAGATCTGTCATTTATGAGTGTATCAAAACCTTTGACAATTTACATTTGTGGTTTTTACCACAAGAGGCATACTTTTAAAGAAATGACTTGACCAGGAATATGGCTCAGTGGCACAGCACCTGCCTGGCAAGCACAAGGTCCAGAGTTCAATTCCCAGAATGCTCCTCCCCTCCCCCCTAAAAAAGTAATGACTTATAATTTATAGCAATCTTTCTAAAAGGAATGGGGGTGGCTCTCTTGGTACCATGTTCTCCCTCCTGGGGCTGTACAAAGATGGGAATAAAGAGATGTCTCTGTCAGACCCAGTCTGGCTGGGTTCCCCAGGAAGAGGACTGGGAAGCAACCTATTATGAGCCAGGCACTGTCCTAAGCACTTTACATATTAACTAATTTATTTCTCACAACAATTATATATAGGCTCTATTATTACAACTGTTTCACAGATGAGGAAACTGAAGGAAGAGCAGCTGGGGAACTTGCCCAATGAAAAAACCAAGATCTGAATCCAGTGAACATAGCTTTAGAGCCTGGGTTCTTCCTGAGCCACCATACTATAGGATGTGAAATATATTTAGTTTACAACAAGCTGGAAATGACTATGTGTGAAGTAAAGCCTGGAATCCAGAAGGGACACTCACTTTGACAGCATACTCTTGGCCAGTCTGCAGGCTCACAGCACCTTGAACTTTGGCATAGGCTCCCTCTCCCAGCAACTCAGAGGTCAGCTTGTACATATCTAGGGATGAAATGGGTGAGAGGAATAACAAGATGCGTCAGCCTGCTGCAAGCTTAGGAAGGAAGAATTCCTGTCAGTCAACTTCAACTTGCCCAATCTGATCAGCCCGAGAACCAGGCACATGATGACTCGAGTGCTCAGTGAAGGGGAAGATGCATAGTTTCCCCAGCCATGGCAAGCCTCAGTTTCTCAACCAGAGGACAGATGGAAGCATCCTATTCCTCACTTCAGAGATGAAGTCAGAGAAAGGGTGTCAATTCAGCACCTCTTTCCTGAGTACCTACTATGTGCCTGACAGCATAACAGGGACATTGTGAGGAATAAAATAGAGTTTTATCCCACTGAGGTTCTCAATCCAGTGTGAAGACAGACAGATAACCTACTGGCCCCAGAATAAACCAGAAACTGCTAAGTACCATCAGAGATCACAGAGGGATAAGACAGTTTTTTAAAAAGGCACAGAAAAGGAAAGGGAAAATCTGGAGAATCCAGGGATCCTCATACAAGAGGTCAAATTTGAATGAACATCATTCATTAATTTACTTATTTCCTGAGCAGCTACAATGTGCCAAGCTCTGTGTTGAGCACAGGTGATGCAAAGGGGAATAAGCACTGTTTCATTTTATACCAGACACAGTGGAGGTGATTGGAGGTTTCTAAGAAGTTTCCAGAAGCTCTCCACAGAAGTCAGACACAGAAGTAGGATGTGAATGACGCGTTGAGCTTTTAGGTAATGAGTCAGAGCAGCTGTACCACAGCAATAGGCCTGGAGTGAAAGAATGCTGGGATGACCTGCCCAAGCTCACAGAGAGCACAAGCTGCCCTCGTCTGCCCTTGACCTTCACTCCTCAGCTTTTCCTCTTGATGCAGCTTAGTCTTAAACCCCTAGACTGAGCAGAAGACTAAACTGTGACAGTGATCTTGTTCCTCTTAGTCATGAGAAATTGGTGATTGGGTAGGCTATCCTTAAACAACAGGAAGTACTCTTCTGTGTTCACTGAGAGTGCAAAAGACTTGTAAACTATTTTTTTTTTTTTTTTTTTTTTTGTGACAGGGTCTCACTATGCAGTTCAGGCTGGCCTTGAGCTCACTTTGTAGCCCAGGCTGGTCTCGAACTCAGAATGATCCTCCTGCCTCAGCCTCCCAAGTGCTGGGATTACAGGCATGAGCCACCACACCCGGCTCTTGTAAACTATTCTAAAACCCTGGGGAATTTTGTTTCTAACTCCTAACCCTAGCCCACCCTCCATACACACAGTTCTCTACTTTTGAGTTAAGGACAGGCAAACAAACAAACCCTTGCACTAAGTACTTTCTTAGTTCTACCATGGTTGGTCTTGAAGCTATGTGAACAGAGGGCACAGTGTTGTTTGTATTTTAAACAAGTTTCTCTCAAGATGCACACACATTCACGTTAGTCCTTTACATTTGTCAAGATGTGTGATGGTTGAAATTCAATATTCCTGATGCACAAAGTGCTTGTTGTCAGAACCACTGGTGTGCCTGCAAGGTCGGGCAGAGGGCCAATGAGGGAAAGCTATGTCAGGTCTCACAATGAAAGAACAACACAGGTGAGGGGGACATGTTACTCCTAGAAGTTGCTACTGATCCTTTGGATCCTCAGCAGAGGTGTCTAGCAGAGTGTCACATCACCCCATCATGTTACCCATGATAACAACTTGAGCACTGAGCTGCATGCCACACACACGGAGTGCCACAGAATGTCACACCTTCACATACACCCTTCCACAAGGAGTCAGACACTTGTAGCACAAGAAGCTTTGATCTCTAGGAGTTGAATCCTCCCCTTAGCTAGGACTGCAGTGTCATTTGCAACCTCAGCCCTCGGTGTTTCTCACTTTCTCTTATGTGGTTGTTCTCCTCTTAGCAGCCCTTCCAGGAACTGCTGCGGTAAGGCTCACATCTGACAAGGTGCCAGGACACAAGAGGCAATCCACGTACAGCTCTGACACATCGGTCTTCCTTTCCACTGAGGGGTGCTTGACTGCCAGGGGAGGCCAGCGTGTTGACCAGCAACTGTGCCACCCCTGGGCCCTGTCACTGCTGTGTAAACTTGCCCCTTCCTGAGATGCAGCATCCTATCATTTGCAACTACAGGTGCCACTGCTTGGAGAGCTGTGGGCTCACAGCTGTGAGGGCTGTGGGAGCAACAAACCTTCAAACCTTCCTGGCAAGGAGTCAGTGTCTCGGGCCTTCCGCTTCTTCTTCCTCCTCTTGTTGCCACCGTCTGTGATGGGAAGAGGCTCACTGCTGCCCATCTCTGGAAGACAAGAGGAGATACGAGAGAAACAGCAGTGTACTGACTAAGCTCTAAGCTCACCCAGAAGAAGAAAAACAAGAGGGGGGCCCAGGAACTTTACACTGATGGTTTTTAAATATCTGTGAGGACTATTGATTTGTTTTGACCCAGGAGGCAAAACTAAAGGCAAAACCATTATAGGAGATCATTAACTGTGGAAAAGAACTCAGACAGGAAGGCTAGATTAGAAGAGGATAGCAGAAGCCTGCTTTAATCAAGCTCATTAGAACATGGGATTTAGATCTGCCACCAGTCAAACTACATTCCCCAAACACCACAAAGAATCTATGAACAGAGCACCACCTGCAATAGCCCCAAACCTCAGGGCCAGAAAGGCAGGACCCAGGGAGCTAGGCCAGAGAGAGGTTGCAAGAGGGGCTCATGCAGATGAAATCAGAGGCTCTGTAACATCCCTAAAGATAGGGGCTTCTCACTGAGCATGGTGGCACGTGCCTGTAATCCCAGCACTTGGGAGGTTGAGGCAGGAGGACTGCTACTAGTGCAAGGCCAGCTTGGGCTACACAGTGAGGCTCTGTCTCAAAAAATTAAAAAGAGAAAGAAAGAATGAATAAATGTACACAGGCCTCCCTTGGTGTTGGAGCCCCAGGGAAGGTAATGAGAGGGCTGATTATGGGGCTGAGAGTAGCCCTGTCTTTCTTCATGCTCAGGAGCACAGACTTGAGTACCAGTGCAGCCTGCAGCACTGTTGCCTTCTCCCACGCCTTCCTTGGAGGGGGTGTGGTAAACACTCATTCAGAAGCCTGCAGGAGTGACAGGTCTGTGCCAGGCTGCCAGATGAGGTCAGTTAGTGTGAAAACATTATCTCTTCTTGGCAGGCACCTGGCTCCTCTGTGAAAGGGAGGCAGACAGACACTGGATTGAATAGGCAGAAAAAAGGTCAGGACAGTAAGGAGGTGCAGGAGACCAAAACAAGAAAAGAGAAAAGGAGGAATCATAAGCCAGTGCCCAATCACAGTTCTGTTTCTAGGCCATTCTAGTAAGGGCCTTCCCATGTTAAAGATAAATTACTTACAGAACATGGCATGCCCCTGATCCAGAGTGGAGCCTTAATACTCTTTGCCTGCAGTTAGAAATAATAAGATTTCTCCAAAGTCTCTGGGTCTAAATCCCCACCAGGGTGATTAAACCTCTACATTCTTCTAAAATAGAGGCACTTGAGTGCTGATGGGACACACGGTATGAGAGACTTTTAGATCAGCCTTCAATAAACACAGGCTCTGGGTTGCTGGACTTTTTTTTTCTTTTCTGAGACACTTTAAAACAGAAGCTGGCTCTTGCCTACTGACGGGAGAGGCCCACTTTGTTGTCAAAGGATCCAGCTGAACATGAACAGAAAAATGGCAGAAAGTTGATTTATATCAATGCTGGTCTACTCGCTGTTCTCAGGGTGACACACTGCAGTCACTAACTAGGAGTAGGAGGCAGCACAAAGAGTGCACCTTCAACATGGGTCTGACATCTCAGTTTAGGTGAATTCTTTCATTTCTGAAATCTGTGACAGAGGATATTTAATTATACTTTAGGCTAAAGAGCAGATAATCACACAGATAAAAAGAATCCACAGAGGACTTAAAAGTATTGCTCCATCCAACAATTTTAAGCTCAAGTTACACGTGGGGATACCAATATCCTATGAATTCAAAGAATTAAACGTTGGCACTGGAATGCACACCTTTGCCAAGGTGAATCAGAAGGAAAAATGCTCTCCCTGTGCATTTGTTGAACACAATAAGAAACTGTACAGATATCAAATGTAAGCTCACTCTTCTTCAGGAGCTTGAGAGGGAACACTAGCCATGGGACAACAGACTGGGAAGGAAGGAACCCTGTCCTTTTGGCCCTGACCCTGCAGGCAGTACAGTGCCCACCCTTGTCCCAGCTATTTTCTTATCAGTGCTGCAGGCCAAGTGTGGGGCTTTGCTTCTCCCTCCCTGACCCACACTGTGATAGAGGCCTGCAGACAAGCGAAATGGCCAATAGGCAGGTGGTGCGGAGGAGCAGCAGGAGGGCTGGCAGCGTTGTTTCTCACAGGGGCTGCTCAGCTATACTTATGGCTCTTCTAGAAAACCTGTTAGCAGCAGTCTATACTTGCTCTTCACCACTGCAGAGCTACAGAGCCTCCTGTGGAAGCGGCATAGCTCTGGGCACCGCCAAACACTCAGTACTGGATTTTATGGTTACACACACAATAGACAGAGTACCTGGTCTATTCTGCATGGATCTCAATGGAAGAGGAGACACCGGAAGGGACAAATGGTTAAGTCTGCCCTTGTAAACAGAACTTGAAAGAGAGTTGTTTTTGAAACTAGAAGAGAAAAATGCAGAAAGACAGTGAAATGAAAGAAACAAGTTTAACTTCCCTGCTTTCACAGGTGGAGAGAGATAGCAAAATCTCACCAAGAGTTGCCAGTCCCTCCTTTGGGGGTAGGCCACAGGGAGTGACCTTGTGCAGTGACCTAAGACAAGTAGGCCCTTAACACAGTATGCATGTAACCATGGGACAAATGCTTCCCCAACAGAAAATTCCCACAGTCAAGTGCACTGGGGCTCACCTGCTGCCCCTAACATAGGAAGAGTTTGGCCATCAAAACCAGTGTAAAAGCCCTTGTCTCTCTGGAACAAGGGGAACCCTACCGTCTACTCCCAATAACTGCAAATCAGAGTTTATGCTCAGTCTTCTGCTCTCAAACCTTCTGTGAGGAGCTCTGTTACAGTGCTGGTTTTATTTGGCTCTGACAGCTTCCTTGTGTTCCTAAGGCCAAGACTCTGTCTTTTCAGTAAGTCGTGGCACAAAATGTCAGATACACATGAGCCCTCAGAAACTATGCACTGAGATGGAAACAACGTGAAAGGGCACACATAGTAAGTATTAAGCCAATGGACCCTGTAGGTACCCAGTTACTCCGAAGGAAATGTGGGTACACCTGTGCCCCCCAGAAAATACAGAGGAAAGCTATTCTCATCTATGATTTTGGCTCAGGAATTTTATCCATTAATTCTCTGCCATACTCCCTCTCCAAAGGCCCTGTGACAAGGTCCTTAACCAGGTTAGAAGCCTGGTTCTTGCCATGGGACTTGGTGATATATCTGTTATTTCAGACAAGTAAGTACTTCTCAGCTTCCAGACTGCTGATCTGGAGGCTCCTAACACTGCTGTTGTCTCTAGGCTCTGCCTTTCTCTCAGGAAGGTCTACAGGCCTGTGCTGTTCCTGGTGGAGGTGGAGGTGGTGAGGAAGCACACTGCTGAGAGGGAAAACACATGGGCTTGGATCAGGACACCAAGGTGGAGATTCTGGTTCAGATACCACCACACTGCACCAAGGCCAAGTTACTTTTTGTCTTGCAGAGTCTCAGCTTCTTCCATCTAGAGGACAGATTTAAAAATATGCCTGCCCTGTCTACTTGCCCTTTCCACCTCACAGGCAAGTATAAGCACCCAATGGTATACTTAATACAAATGTGCTTCAAAAAACAGGTGTCTGCAAGGGTATATACATATATGTATGAACACACAAGAAAGTGAAAAGTCTGGACCGAAATACATCAAACTGTCAATACCACTATTAAAGAGTGTCAATGAGGTGCCAGGCACTGAGCTGGGTATAAGATGTACGTCTAATTCTTACAATAATCTTAAAAGGTAAATATCATACCATATTCAGGCAGGGAAATACTCTCAAAGCATATAGCTGGTAACCTATTAAATGCCAAACATCTAGTTAACAGCTTCACTGAGACTCAAACTCAAAGCTGCCATTTCAAATCTAGGCTACCTCTAATCTATAGCAGTGTTCTCTGTGTGATTTGTGTTGTCTTTTTCATATTTTCAGTATTCTACAAATTGTAATCAATGAAATGTATTATTCTTATGCTACTGTTATTTAAATCAAATTTTATTTCTTAATGAAATGCACAATTTTTCTTTACACTAGAATTTAGAATTTAAAACTAGATTTTAGAATCTGATTATGGTTTTTAAGATTGTATTTTTCTCTGTACTGAAATTCAATATTCAATGATGTAGAAGTATTGTAGAATGTGGTACCTTAAATATGTAAATTTTAAAGCTGTGAAAAACACAAATGTTTATTTTTTTGAAATGCTATTTTTTTTGTCTTTTGTTTTTGAGAAAGGGTCTTATTATGTAGTTCAGGTTAGCCTTGAACTTGCTATACAGCCCAGGAGGTCTCTAACTGCTCCAGCCTCCCGAATGCTGGGACTATAGGGGTGTGCCATTAGCCTGGCTAAAATGCTATTTTTAAAGAAGGGAACTATTTTACAAAAACAATTATCATGTAGGGTATAATGGGCACACCTGTAATTCCAGCTACTTGGGAAGCTAAGGAGAGAAGATTACAAGTTTAAAACTACCTGGGTAACTTATGAAGACCCTGTCTTAAAATTTTAAAAAGGTTTAAAGAAAGTAGAGCACTTGCCTATCGCAAGACCCTAGGCTTAGTCCCTAGTACTGCAAAACAGCCACAAAAAGCCCTGAGCACTGGCGCCGAGAGCTGTGGCTCCCAACCCCTGCCAGCCCCTGGCAAGATGCCTGGCTCCTTGCTGTGGCAGATTCTGGGTAAGAGTAAGGCTGGGCTGCCTGCATTGCGAGACTGCTGTGAGGATCAGATAGACTCTTTGTGGAAGCACCACAAACTTATTCAACCAATACCATATTTATTAGGCAACTACTGATCCAACTAGAAAGGGAGAATGTAAGAGACACAGTCGCTGCTGTTGTGGAATTAAAATCTCCTGATGTAAAACAATTTCAATATAGGACAAGTATTGTGATAGAGAAGTAACAGGTGCTGTGAAATGGAGAAGACTCTAACTCAGGTGAGTAATTAGAGGATAAGAAAGTTCAGCCAGCACAGGAGCGTAAGCGGCAGCTGCCCAGGGTAGGCCTGAGGGAGAATTCCCAATCTGAAGAGTGAGTCCCACAGAAGACATGGCATAGCTGGTTTGGGCCACCACCCATCAAGTAGCTGGCCAGGGCACAGAGTAGATGGGACAGTGATGACTGATCCGATCATGAGCAGTTTCAGCATCAATAACAACCAATGTTTCTATTCTTAGGCATATATTTATCTTGCTTTCTCCAACAGGATAGGGATGCATGTTTCTGTTTCTTTAAGAAACTTGTTAGCCAACAAGTCTGACTATACTGGAAATGTAACAAGTGTTAGAATATAGATCCAACACTCAACCTGGCACCTGCACAGGGAGTAGCCTAGAGCACTCAGAGAGATGGGGTGGGGGTGTGGTGTCAAGGTGTCACAGGAGACTGGGATGACCCACAATAGCAACAGGTTCCAACTACTGCTCTCCCCCACAGATGACCTCAAGCCCACCTTCTGAAAGAATGGTGTCATTTCTCTGCAAAGCCTGATGCACACTGTCCCCTAAGCCATCAGGCATGTACTCTATACTTTGATAGAGTCTATGCTATCACATCTGGAGAGTGCTACAGAAGGGGGATCTTTTGCCTAACTCAGCTCTGCAAATAGCTCCTGCTCTCTCCATCCATCCACTACTGAGCTCTTTCAAGGTCTCAACTTGCCCAAGCACTTCCTTCATTCACAAGGCTCTCTAGAGAAGTAACAGTGGAGATTCAAGCCATGGACTTAGCTGCCTTCTCAGGCATCAGCCATTTGAGGGACTCAAACAAATGGAGAGCTGAGACAACTGAAGGACTGGAGATGTGGCTCAGCGGTGGAGTGCTAGCATACACGAGGCCCAAAAACAAAAAAGGAAAATTGAGGAACCACAAGAAATAGGACAGATACTCTTAGGAAGAGGCGAAGACTAAGCCATGTGAGACAGTGGAGGAGGTAACATGCAGGACTGGGAAGATTGACTCAGAGTGGTCATGACTTTGAAGAGGCAGCACAGGCATGCAGCTCACTCCCACTAGGAAGACGTACAGTGCACACTTTTTGTGGGGTTCACCGCATGTGAGGCTGTGTTCGAGGTGGTTGATAGATACTACACTCGACATGCAGTCCTTATTTAATCTTCACACCTCTCTGAGGTAAGCATACTTACTGCCCATATTTTGCAGATGAAAAAGCTCAGGTACAAAGAGAAAATGATTTGTCCATGGTCACGTAGCTAGTAAATAAAAGATTGGGATTTCAATCTAGACAGTCTCACTCAGAATTCAAGCTGTTACTCATTACACTATACTTAAACATTAATGTTGAAAAGGGCAGGCAGGTGTAATAGGAACCACTAAGACTGCTGCTGTTTACACACCTTGGTGCACAGCTTCCCTCCTCGGGCAGGGACGAGATGCTGTTGCCTCATCAGTCCTCCAGTGACCTGGGTACTGTTTACACAGGTGTACTGGGCGCTACTGTTCCCTCCCATGTGCTGTGATGTCAAAAGGTTGGGCAGCGCTGCTCTAGCTTCTGTAAATATAGGTGCACAATCACCATATCCTCGCTATTATACTACTCTAAAGTCTCATCTATCAGAAGTTTCTTTTTGTATTCTGTGCTCTGTTGTATTATGGGCGATGAACTATAAACCAAAGCCTGGGTATCAGGTACAAGCCTATAATCTTCTGCCTGGCCTGGTAGTTGATTGATGTGGTTTCTGATATTACCAAACAAGGGATGAGGAAAAGGCACACTCAAGAGGAAGATGGTCAAATTCAGTACACCATAAAGGTAAGGAACTCCATGGGATCGGCTCAGAGGACAGCAAGTGAGATCTCGCAGGGCTGAACTATTCTTTCCCTGGAGTCCTGTGGATGGGAAGGCTGAGCCGCCTCAGAGAGACTGCACTAGAGCTGGTAGGGAGTCCTGCTGGGGCCAGCAGGGTGATCTACAGCAGGCTTCAAACAGGGTGGGAAAGGGACAGTCCTACAGCCAAAGTCTAGATTCAGGCCCATTTTCCCCTCTGCCGATTCTGGGGTCACAAACAGCCTTCAGGCTGTGTGCATCTCCTAGTGGAAGGAATGACAAGAGGAAGGACAGAGAAGGCTTATGGAATAGTGAGCAGGCAGTGGTGATGGACTGGGGTGAGGAAGAGTGAAGACTGGGAAAGGCAGGCTATTAATCTGGCCCACTCCAGAACCTGTCCTCACATTTTTTCTATGCTCAACAACCAACTCACCCTTTCAAAAAAGCAGCTCATTCAGTTTACAATTCTAACAGTCCCTGAAATGCTTTTCCTTGGGGCTGCCGCTGTGCCCTGATACACTGCAGAAATGTGTTATGTACTTACTGGAGATGTAGCTTAGTGATAGAGCACTTTCCTAGCATGTGTGAAGCCGTGGGTCTAATCCTTTAGCAGCACACACACACACACACACACACACACGCATTGTACTCAAGGACAGAAATTCAATACAATTAATTTTTGCTCCATCATTGAGGACATTAAGTGAAAATGACACTTTTAAAAATTGTGAGCATGCAATAGTGAAGCACCCAATGGTCACTAGCACAGTTCAGTGTCGCTGCCTTGAACAATAGCTCCTCCCTGTCACTTTGCAACAACAAATACCATTTTAGTGTTGCTATGAAAATCCCTTGTGAAGCACTGCTCTAGGCAAGGGGAGGCTACAGCAGAACCAGCTGCAGGCTGGGGGGATATGAAGGGCTGAGGGAGCTGCTAAAACAGGTTGGGAGAGAGTAAGGAAAGGTAGCAAGAAGGAAGAGAAAGGCAAGGTCAGCTGTAGCAGGAGGGAGGAGGCTACAGAGGTACAATTAATCTTTATTGAGCGAATGACTAGAGATGGAGATGGAGTCAAAGGCCACACCTTCCTTAGGGAAGGAAGTTCCCACATTACTGGGAATGACAGTGGTTGAGACAGTGTCTCAATCTTTATCTCCACTGCCTAGAATGAAGCCAGGCAGAGGTGAGCCTCAGCATATATTCATACATATATGTTTTTTTTTCCCCCAAGAGCAACATATGCTTTTTAAAGCTGGGCATAGTGGTATATGCCTATAATCCTAGCACTGGGATTGAAAAAAGTTCAAGGCCAGTCTGTAGTACATACTGAGATCCTGTGTCAAAAACACCACCAAACCCAAAATGCTTTTTAACCAAACTCAGATATTATAAGAACATAGTGCCGTCTGAGAAGGGGAGAATTCAGGAAGGGAGCTGTGTTAGGGTGAGGAGCAGGAGAAGACCGTGGTGCTACTGGGAAGCTTCAGATGTAAGCAATGCCACATGGCAGCCAGGGACTGTGAAAACTCACAGACAAGGCTAAAACCATCTGATCCAATGATCACTATCACCCAGCCAAATCTATAAATATCTTATAATTTGCCAGACATGACAAAATCTCAGATTAAAATGGAACACAGAATGCTTTAAAATTATCATTATAGGCCAGGCATCGTGGCGCATGCCTGTAATCTCAGCATTCAGGAGGCTGAGGCAGGAGGACTGCCATGAGTTTGAGGCCAGCCTGAGCTACATAGTGTGTTCAAGGTCAGACCTATAGGTTTCTATAACTATAGTTCCTATAACTATAGTAGTATAGTTATAGGTTCCTATAACTATAGTAGTATAGTAGGTACTATAGTTATAGGAACTAATAGTGAGACCCTGTCACAAACCAACCAACTAACCAACCAACCACCAACAGTAAAAACATTATATATGTCATATGTAAGTAAAAAGGAATCAGAAGTGATACATCCCAGATTATTAATAACGGTTCCTTGGGGAGAATGCGATTGGGTTTCTGCAAGAACTTCTTTTTTTCTTTTTTCTTTTTTTTTTTTTGGTACTGGAGAGTAAACTGAAGCTATATGCCCAGCTCTTTTTATGTTGCAATAAGGTCTTGCAGGCTGGGCCTGAACTTGATTCTCTTGTGTTTCCCTCTAAGAATGCTGGGGTGTGTGCCACCATGCCTGACTTGAATTCCACTTTTTAATATTTCTGTTGTATTGATTTACTTTTGCAAGCAAAGTAAGTAAATATGTCTTAGTGCATATTTCCTTATGTCCTGTGGCCATTTTTTTCTGGAAGAAATGTGCCTCCTCCTGATGTGGTGAGCACTGTTGGGCACCCTAGGCTGCTCAGCTGAGTACGGCTGCTCAACTACAAACTGAAAACCCAGCACTCAGGAGGCTGAGGGATGAGGGTTGCTGAGAGTTTGAGGCCAGTCTAGATCCAATAGTGAGACCTTGTCTCAAAACAGAGAAACCAACCAACAAACCCACCCACCCTGAAAACCACTGACAGCTTAGGTGACTGTAGGTCCACACTTTTCTCTGGAAATAGCACATATTTTCAATTTGAAGTAACCTAAAAGTGAAATGTGTGTCCAATCTTACCTATATGTTTCTGTGAACTTGGAATTCCAAGGCAAATAATGCTGCTGTCAGGGGTTGGTGTCTTCCAGCCACACTGGAAGCGTTCACTGGCTACTGTGCTCAGCTGCTCCTTCAGTTCTCTGCTTCTGCTTCATCTTACTTGGCATGAAAACCTTCAAGAAGCAGAAGTAGAAAGGACATCAAAATGCTGACTTTTCTAAGAGGACCCAGAGAAGACAGAGATCTACCATGCCCCCAGCCCTGTAAGTTATATCAGAAAGTAGAAATGCACATGGAAGCCACAGATGATCCCAGGATTTAAAATCAGACAGCTCAGTCTCTGCAAAGACTAACCCTAAGCACTGAAGATTTAATGAGGGCCTGAGTAAGACTTTTCAGATTCAGTTTCCACTGTGGGACTTCACACTCCAAAAGACCTAACTGAGCCAGGATGAAAGCAATGTACCCCTCTCTCAATCTGAGGAATCTTGTATAAAAGGTAAAAGCTGATTAGCAAGATGGCGTCGAGCGGCCTGTGCTAAGCTGCAGCTGCAGCTGGCACCTCCATGAAGCTTGTTTTCAATCAGGATATGAATGAAGCCAAGCGGAGGGTGCACGAGCTCTACTGTGCCTGGTCTCTGGTGGTGCTGCACACTGAGCTTATTCCAGCTAGACATCCCTGTGAAACAGGGACACGATAAAGTCCGAGTTTATGAAGAATGCCCATGTCACAGACCCCAGGGTGGTTGATCTTCTGGTGATCAAGGGAAAGATGGAACTGGAGGAAACAAAGTGTGGAAGCAGCAGACACACGTTATGTAGTTCTTCCATGAAACAGAAGCACCAAGGCCAAAGGATTTCCTGTCCAAGTTCTATGCTGGCCATGACCCATAAAGACACTTGTTGGGAAATTTGCATGTTATTTATTTTAGAGTACAAATAAATTCACAGTATGTCATGATAGGAAAAAAAAAAAAAAAGGTAAAAGCTGACAGTTCTCTGCTGCCCGCATTATAGTGATGAATGGGTTCTGGTTCCAGCTCCTAGTGGCCAGGCCTGATCCTCACAGGAAAAAGGTCATAGTGACAGAAAGATAAAGCAGATGCTGAGAGCAGCAGGAAGCAATGGTGGAAAAATTTTATGCCAAATGCATAAATACTGCCAATTTTCAATGTGATGCCTTCATTTTCTGTATGTCTGCTATTTTTAATCCTGTGACTACAACCATCACGTGCCAAAGTTGCTTTGTCAACTTTTTCTCTATTAAATAAATATGTACTTCCTCTCTTCCCAGGAGAAAAGATCCAAAACTGTAGCTTAAATCTGACTTCTTGACTTTTATGCTGGAAGCTGGATGTGTTTCAACATTACCTCAAGCCACATGTCTCAAAGTGGACCTGTTCCCCGCCTCTACCCACAGCTTCCTTCCTTTTGAGTTCTTCTCTATCAGATAACATCATCCTGCCAGTCACCCAGCCTTGGAGGCCTTTAAATTATTTCCAATATTTCTCTTCCATCTATATAAGTTCCCCATGATGACACTACCATGCTTTTCTCTTAATCTTGTATAGTTCCTTGAAAAATAACTTCTATTCATCCCTTGAAGCCCATCACAAATTACTAAGAGTAATTTTGCAAGTTCTGGAAGCAGTCTTAACTTTCTACCTCATCTTGCATCTCATTAAACCCACAGTACTCCTTTATAACACAGAGCAGGCCATACACCTGCTCATGTGGGCCTCCTACCAGGCCATAAGCTCCTCAAAGATAGGGACTCACATTCTTCATCTCTGTAGATCTGGCAACTGACACAATATCTGGCACCAGAAAAAGGCTCTAGTGAAGCTTAAGGAATGATTTCACTCATAAGGTATCTCTTTATTGTCTATCGGCAACATTAAAACAGTGGACAGTCTTACCTACTATACTTTTTATTCCCAGACAAATCTCTGAGACCCAATAAGACTGCTTCCAAAGCCCAAGGAAACTTAGCCCTTCCTTCTATTGCTACACTGCCAGGGACAGCTGTAACATCTTTGGACTCTGGGCCTTTAATTTTGCCACAGTTTTTGTTGTTGTTGCTGTTTTTTTTTTTTTTTTGGTTACAGGGATCAAACTCATGATTGCCAGGCAGATGATTATGCCACTAAGCTAAATCCCTGGCTCGGTTGTTGTTTTTTGAGACAGTGTCTTGTCATGTACTTCAGGTTGGCCTTGAACTCATTAGGTAGCCCAGGCTGGCCTCAAACTTGCAGCAATTCTTCAATCGTGGCCAAACACTTGGAAAGCTGAGACAGGAGAACTGCTGTGGGTTTGAGGCCAGCCTGAACTACCTGGCAAGACCCTGTCTCAAAAAAAAGTGTTGGGGGGATTAAGAGGTCCTATGTAACTTTTAGAGCAAAAAAAACTCTGAAAAAGAAGGGATCCATCACACTACCTTCAAGATGGACAACAGTGGGGCACCAAAAAGACTACTACTTACAGAATTTCTATATATGGTCCAAAGAGTCAGATCTGCACCTCCATTTCCTTGATGCAAAACCTCTAATGGGGACCACTGCATCTGGAAAAACAAAGCTCCTGTGTGGCCACGGATGGTCTCCCCAGTGTTGCCCAGCCCAGCCTTCCTGCTTTCTAGTCCCTTTCTGAAGCTTTCACCTTCACTTCAGCTACAGGATTTGCTCTTACCTGATGGCCCTAAACAATTTTCAGCTTCCCCCATACGTGCATGACTAAATCACACTGACATTTCATTCCACATCTCATCCTAAAGTCCAGTGTGGTAGTGCATGCCTGTAATACCAGAACTTGGGAGACTGAGGCAGGAGGATTGCTGTGAGTTCAAAGCCAGCCAGGGCTACACAGTGAGACCGTCTCAAAACAAAATGAAATGAAACGAAATTAAATTAAATTAAATTAAACAAAACAGAACATCCTAGAC
Source organism: Hydrochoerus hydrochaeris (assembly GCA_004027455.1). Classification (NCBI taxonomy): domain Eukaryota; kingdom Metazoa; phylum Chordata; class Mammalia; order Rodentia; family Hydrochaeridae; genus Hydrochoerus; species Hydrochoerus hydrochaeris. Next base: position 41,710 of record PVLA01002612.1, on the reverse strand, counting down.
AGAGCTAGGGATGGGGTGGATACTACATCTGAGTCAGCTCTGACTCCCCTACATTTAGTACAGGGTCTGGCACAAGGCAAATGCTTCCTAAGTATTAATGAATGAATATATTCTCTGAAGTTATTCTGCTTTTAAATTATTTTGGTTGTACCCTTATTTTAGCAGACTGAGCACAGTCCTGGTCACTGCCAGGAAGTAGAAAAACCAAAGAGAAAGAAAAGAAGCATAACCAATGTGATCCAAGCAATGGAAAATCAGTTTTATGGGCAAGCAGAAAGTAGCCCAGGCTGTTTAGCCTGGAGAAGAGAAGTTGAGGTCTAACTGGATTTTAATTTTAAGTACAGAAAAAGTTCTCATGAGAAAATCTTGATCTCATCCTCCCTTCATTATCAGAAGAAACTTTTCCATATTCATGGAAAACAGAACAATAAGAACTGGCTTAAGTTAAGGTCAAAAGGGCTTAAACTGGAGAGAAAGAAGAACCGAATTAGGCACCACTTTTCCAGAGATACTGGTAGCATTGTTGTTCTCTTTGGCAGGTCTGGAGGGCCTTGCTTAGCCCTTTAGCTGATGGCTGTGCAAAAGGAAATGAATACACTGCTCTGGTCTTGATTACTGCAGAAAGAGGCAGAGGAATCATGAGTCAGGTGAGATTTTCTAACAAGCCACTAACTTTTTATTGACTTTTTTCCTGCAGGCACTTTTTGTCATGTCAGGATTTGTAACCCTGTGATCAACCAATCTAGTATTTCCAAGTTTCCTGCTAGTGTAATGGAAAGAGAGAAGATAATAATGCCAGAGTGAGCCAGGAATGGTGGTGCATGGCTGAATCCCAGCACCCCAGAGGATGAAGTAGAATTACTGAGTTTGAGGTTAAGAGAGCTGCATGGAGAGGCCCTGTCTCATAAAACACAACACAGCACAACAAACAAAACAATGTCAGAGTAAGACATTGTTGGGAAAACAGTCCTAACAAATGTAATTTCTATAAAAACACTACCAAACTAGGCATTAATTATACTGGCCAGTATTATTATTAATGCTAATATTCATTGAGCACCTACTACATGTCAGGTACAGTGCTGGTTCACAAGTTATCTCAGTCCTCTTAAGAACTCACAAGGAGAAACCGAGACTAAGTAAAGTTAAGTGACTAGCCCAATTCACACAGCTAGCCAGAGACACAAGCAGGATTCAAATGCAGATAGTTTGGTTCTACTCTTTACCCTACCTACTGTCTTTTTATTAGGGTTGAAAGGCTGAAACTTGAACCCTTATTTCTCTGAATCCAGGTTCATATTCTGTGCTACTCCCTTAGATTTCTCCAAATCTGAAAGAAAAAAGCCACACATGACATTGGCAAGAGACAAATCCTCAGAAGAGAACCCACAGCCCACACTATGCTGGGGAAGAAAACTGAGACCAAGGACTCACAGATAAGGGACAGCAGACCAGGCCTTGAATGTCAGCCTTCTGTCTTGCTTGTAGAGTTCGTTCCTCCGTTACAGGTTCTGGTTGAATCTTATGCAACCGGATGTGTTGGATGGGCTGTCTCCCTAGAAGACACTCCGCAGTGAACTGCCAATCACATATCAGAACTCATGCCTGAGATACAAAGGAGCCCAAAGCTTTTGTGAACTCAACCCAAGATTCTATGAGTTAAAAGTGGTAGTGAACTGACTGACGCCAATGCAGGAGCTGCCAAGATGCTCACCTATTCACCCAGGGGAGCAGTACTGGGCTCTGGCAGCTTCCATACTGGGTGAAAGGTGCACAGTTTGAAGCCTCTTCACTGGTGTCCCCACTCTGGGAGCTTCTCTGCTCCCATCAGTCTCCATCCTGTGGCCATAGTAAAGGGAGCTCTGGTCATGGCCGCTAGGTCTGCAGCACAGGAGAAAGATCATGCGCTTTTGGGCTCAAGCTTCCTGTGCCACTTGCTAGATACCTGATCTTAGAGAAGTCACTTTAATCTTTCTGAGGTCTGGTTTGTTTATCTTTAAATTGAGGATAAGTATCCCTATACTACCTGGCTTAGGAGGATTAAACAAATTATAGTGGATAAAACATGTTGTAAGCCACAAAGCAAGCAGATATTTGATAAATAATGTTCTCCCCAACTTCTCTGCATTTTGTCCACGATCTACCATTCTAGTATATTTCCCCTCCTTATCAACTTCTCTTCCCTCCCCACTACACACACACACACACACACACACACACACACATTTTCCTCTAGATCACTGCTTATGCTGCTCCTCCTCCCACAAACATACTCCTGCCAAGGCCCAGCATAAATTCCCCCCATCAAGAATCTTCTGATCACACTGGGATTGATTTTTCCTTCTCCCAAACTCCCACTTTGTTTCTATTCCTTAGTACATTTACCATAGTCACTCTGATTTCAGTTATTTATGTACTTTCTATCTTTCTAACTACACTGGAGGGAGAAGGCTTGGAGAAGACCACTTCTTACAGAAGGGCAAGAAATATGCTGTCTTTAGTGTGAATTTCTCAGTACCAGGGGCTTGTATGCAGCAAGCCCTGCTCCCTGCATGCTGGAGAGATGTCTAGAGAGGAATTCATGCTAGGAAGATGTCTGTCAGTCATAGAGGAAGGGGATCTGGGAGAAAGTTCTTTGGAGAACTGTTCCATTCCAGTGGGTAGAGGTGACTACAATTAAAACCATACTAAAAAACAAAGGTTGTAGGATTTAGATCATTTAGATCTCTAAACAATTTCTATCTGTTTCAGTTTCTAAGTCTATAAAATTGTTTAAATTGTTGAAAACAGTATCCATCACTCAATAATTATTAGATATTGTATTAACAACATAAACCCAGGCATAGTGGCACATGTCCTAGCTACTCAGGAGGCTGAGGCAGGAGGATCTCTTGAACACAGGGAAGTGGAGACTACCTGGGAAAACACAGGACTCTGTCTCAAAAATTTATAATAAATAATTTAAAAATTATTTTAAAAAGTAACAGGCTGAATACAGGTGTGGTGGTGTACACCTGTAATCCCAGCACTTGGGAGACTGACACAGAAAGATTGCCATGAGTTCAAGGTCAGCCTGGGCTACGTAGTGAACTGAAGGCTGGCCTAAACTACACAGTGAGACCCTTTCTCAAACAAAACAAAACCCAAAACAAAACAGTTGGAAAAAAGTCAGGAGTCTGCACTTCCAAACCTCTCTCTCCCCCTGCCTGATTCCTTGTGTAATTCTTGATAAGTCATTTCTTTCTCTGGGTCCTTCCCCATCTATAAAATGAAAGGGATAGAAACAGATGGTTTCCAAGCTCCTTCTACTTTCAACAATGCATATTTTTTTAAGATCAACAGAGAACCTGCTGTTCCATATGCTGAGGCTGTTGGCAAGGAAAAATGTGAATTTGTAGCTGCTGATCCCAGATGGGAAAGACAACTGTTTACCAAGGCAGAACAACTGATTAGTCAGTCACCTGTGAGCTTTCCCCTTTGTGACCTGTACCATAGACTGAGTAGATACCTAAACAGAGCACTAACAACAAAACGGCAAAGGCAGGACACTGGCCTGAAAATAAGGCAGCAATGTGGAATCCTAGTCAAAGACTTGCTGGCCTTTGATACCTGTAATTAGAGTATCACCAATACAAGCTACTGCCCTTCTAGTCACAAAGAAAAGGAAAAACACAAAGTCCTTGTATGAACCAAATAACTCATAAAACCAAGTACCAAGGTATATAAAAAATGTCACTGGTTGATTTAATCCTAAAGATTTCAGAGACCTCCTGTGTGTCAGCCTTGTGTCAGGCAGAGGACCAACAAAACAGACATTATCTCTTGCCATCAATGTATTCAAGAGTACATATATGCCATACCCCCAGGGCAGACTGTGATAAATGCTCTAGCAGAGGATCAATCTCTGATGCAGAAGATGGGAAGGGGAGCAATTGATCTAGCAGGAGGATGAGAACCCTCACCAAGCAGAGCACATGAAACATGGAACTTGAAAGATGGCAAACAGGAGGGAAAGCAAGCACAGCTGGAGCAGCAAAGCAGGGATTGTTTAAGGAACACAGACTAGTTTATTTTGACTGGAGTTCAGGGTGTAGGTTGGAAAAACAAAGGGAACAGGGCAGAAAAAGGATTTTAGGAAGAGAGATTATGGAAACACTTCTTTAGAAACCAATGAAATCTGCAAAAATTTCTGAGCAGAGATACAGTACAACATAATGAGAACAGTGTCTTAGATCACATAAACACTCATGATGAAGATGCAAAAGGAAACACAGAATTACTGTGAGACCACCTAACAGGAGACCATGAACTTCTCAGCTATGTGTGCAATGCAATCTAATAGCTCTTATTTACAGAGCTTATCTCCTTTGTTTTAGCCTCAAGAGTTGCCATGCTCCAACTGTCAAAATCTGCTAAGCATGAGGGTAAAGAACTCCCAGACAAGTCAAGAGACTAGCCAACTCCGGATTACAGGAGAAGAGCTGAGATGGAGCAGGAGGGTGGGAATACCAAAGTCTCCTACTGGCTCAGTTCCATAAAAAACCATCCCTGGGTCTCCTCTTCATATGGCTTCCACTCCAGTCCTCTTTTGAATGGTTGAAGCTAAGCACAGTTAGCCAAAAACACTGGGTGATGGCTAAGGATCTAGTAGGATGCTGGATACCAACTTTCCAACAGGTGCTGGGCTGATGGGCAGTGGTCACTAATGACTAGTTCCTTTCCTATCCAACAAGGTCAATTCCATTTGTGAAGCTCATTGAGTTTTCAAGGCCCAGATCAGATGAGCTTTCCCCAAAGCTTCTCTAAAGTATCCTAAACCAAAATGACCTACTTTCGTGAAGCCACAGCAATCATGTACACACTACATGACAAGTGAGCAGCTGAGTTAGATATAATCCTATTTATCCTTCACAGTGATCCTATTATCCCATTTTGTAGAGAAGAAATGAACTGAGAGGGGATACGAGTTGCCCTACGTCATAGAGCTGAGAGGTGGCAGAGCTGAGATCCCCAGGGCTGCCTCATTCCTGTCACCATGCTGGCCTTTAGCCTTTCAACTGCAATTTTTGCAGGTAGCCTGGAAGGTCTTTAAGGAGAGACTGCACCTGAAACTACTACCTCTCACCACTGGACAACCACCAGCACACAGCAGGACTTTTAAGTACTGTACTGTTAAATACATGTAAACAGATAACTTTAAAACAAGGCAGCACACACATTTTATAAATTCTCCATTTGAAAAACTTCCTGACGTTGGACTGCCTGCGCCTTGACCTTTGCCACAGCCTTACCCTGACCTCTAGTTAGGACTGAGGTTCAAACCCGTCAAGGGCTGAGTTCCAACCTCAGACACAGCCGAACTCTGTCTTGTTACAACACAAGTCCCAGCTGATCCTAGGCACAGGCTGAGCCCATACTGGGACGCATACTGCACCTAGGTCTTGGCACAGACGGAACCCCTGCCGGCCGGCCACAGTGGAACCCTGAGAACAGTCCTAAAAGTGGGTCCCCTTCGGCTGTCCCTCTGCAGCATAACCGGGTCGTGACCCCCAGCCGCTCTTAAGGGTCCGAATGCTCCTCTCAGGTTCACGGACTCACTCCAGACCATAACCCGTTCTGCTCAGAGGGACGCGGAGGTGTCTTATTTTTACCTTGGCAGAGAACGGCGGGAACGGCGGCGCGCACCCCTACCTGCGAGTCTCTGTCGGGAACGCGGAAGAGGCGGAGCTAGACCCGAGGGGCGGGCCCGAGTAGAGAGGGGCGTGAAAGCGCGGAGTGGCGCCTGCGCACACAGGGGAGGCGGGGAGCAGAGTAAACTGCGCAGGCGTACTAAGAGAGGGCGGGAAGCCTGACAGCTCGGGGGCAGGGCCTAGTCTCCTTTCTGAGTGGCGGTAGAGTTGGAAGGTAGGGAAGCGCCTGGAGGGTGTGTGCGGGGCAGAGCAGATGTAATAGGTATTTACTGAGCGCTTCTGCAAGTCAGGAAGGAATTTTAAAATGTCACTTGAGCATGAGGAAATGCTTCTACGCTTTTCTAAAACAGAGCTAATTCTATAAAATTTCTTTAAAGGTCTAGATGCCTACAATTTTCCATGAGAGTTTGAGTAAAATGTCTCCAGTTGTTCAAAATTTAAAACAAAAACAAAATTCTTTCAAAAGCTTGGAGATAAACAACTGTAAATAGATAAATACATCAACCAGGGTTCTTGCCCTATTTCCCTGTGGGTGCCCCAAGAAGGAAGGACACAGTCCTAGCTTGGATTTCATTCAGGTTCTTTGTGCGATAAAAATCCTTTTCCTGCCTGACTCAGACTTGCGAGGGTCTGGTGAGCTATGCTACTTAAAGAGCTTCTTGAACTTTAATCCTCTGTTCCCCTTCTGGGCTGTCCTCAGCTGTATGATGGAAGGAGGTGAGGAGCTTTAAGAAACATTTGGGACTTTGCTAGATTTCCCAATCCAGGTGAAAGAGTAGGAGGTCTTCTGAGCTTCAGTGTTCAGTTCCCCCTGGAATCAGTCCAAGCTGAAGGTCCGCATCTCCCACCTATGTGGGATGTGTTTCAAAGTTACCTGTACCACAGCACGTGGACTTTCTAACAGTTTGTACTGCCCAATGATGGAGGAGGTAGTGAGAAACAATGGCGCCTTGGTTTAGGGATTTAATTTGTTTTACGTTTTGGGGGAAGATGGTCGTGGTTGTGTTTGTGATCACATGCAGTGTTTGTGAACAGAAGCAAAATTTAGCCAAATGTTTTTGTTTGCGAGCTGAGTTGTTTGCAAACAGAAGTGTTCGTGAACTGAGGTACTGCATACTGTATTTGTTATAGATGTGTGACACCCTTTTAGAATGATGGACCTTGGGCCTTCTTTAGTTAGAGGAAGGAACAGCAGAATGAAAGGCAGAATGAATCTGGAGATCTCAGAGCAGTGAAAGGATAAAAAGATATTAGGGATTGCTTGGCTAAAGATGAACTTGATTTAAGAAGCTACTATATGCAAGTACTTACAACCGTATCTGACCCATAGTGACCATTAGCCATTATTGTTATTATGAACAACTCAAAGGTTCCAAGTAGTGAATGAGAATCAGTCCCATTTCCAATCATGAAATGGATGGGAAATTGAGGTCTACAGGTTGAAGGGACTTTCCATGGCACCTTGGGGGCTGGGCTAGGACTTGAACACAAGCCTCCAGCTCTCAGAAGACCCCTTGCACGAAATTATCTAGATCTTTTACAAGTAGAGGGGAAACTTTAGGTGGGCTTTTGCTGACACTTAAGAACCAAGCTCCTTTCAACTCCTGTCTGGGAAGCTTGTGGATTGGCTGTAGTGCAATGACAGCAAATCCGAGCCAGCAGTCTTAGATATGTTCTAGAAAGTAGACTCAGGAACCCTGTGTCCTACCTCCCATGCTTCAAGTTCTCTTCTGTAATTAGGGTTGGGATTGTATTTTCACTCTGCTCCTTTACTCATTAGTTCCTCAAAACTAGCTTGATGAAAGGGATAGAGTGACTGACCATAGCTGATGCCAGCTGAATTGAACTAGGATGCAAAGTTTCCTCATCAGATTGAGTTCCTGGAAGACAAGGAGCAGCCCCTCCTTCCCCAAGGTTTCCTAGCCCAGCATGGGTTAGAATTCTCAGAACCCTGGGAGAATCTTAGTGTCCCCACCCTATGGATCTGAGCAAGGGCCAGACATGATCACACCAGCCAAACCTCCACATGGCCCAGAATCTCACAACAAAATCCCTCTCAGCTCCATTCTATCCTAGATCCTTACACAATCTGCCAAAAGCCATGTGGCACCCAGACCACAGTTTCTCACCAGTGACTGCTTTAGTTCACTTCTTTTATTTTACCAAAAATAACAATAAAGTCTTTCCTCTTTTTCACAAAAATAGATCCCCCCCAGCCTTTCCCAACAATCAGCCCTTGCCAAAGCCTAGAATCTATTGTGCAAGCCGCAGTCCATGCTGAAGGAAGCTCCTATTCCCTTTACTTTGGAGCTGCTGGTAAAGCTGCCATGCCAGAATATGTCTCTTGGGAAATTATTTGGAGCCAGCAGAGGCAGAAGTCCCAGGCCCAGCTGGCTGGCCTTCATTTCTGTTTCCCTAGAGGACAGTCAGTTTCTAAGCCATCAGAGCATGATTTTGGAGGCTTGGCTCAGCTGACAACTCTAGCCAACCCAAGGAGTGGTTGTAGTTCTTGCCATCTGGCTAGAAATCTTTGCTTAAAGCAGAACAGTTGTGTCCTGGAGAAAATCTCTTTCCATGTATAGCTCTGTATAGTAATCAATGAGCCCTGGGATGGGAGTCACAAACCCTTGATTTTACTCCAGCTCCACAAGACTTATCCTCAGGATGGATAGTTTTTCTCTCCTTTCCTGGCTTCAGTTTCCTCTGTTGCATATTGAGAAACTGAGACTGGATGATTCTCGGGGCTCTTCTGGTTCTCCATCCTAGCCCCCCAGTGTAGGTTCTGGGAGGGCAGAATCCTTTTCCTGCTTCAGTTCCCACACACATGGGTCTGGGCACAGAGCTGGGCATGGAGGTACTGAGTAATGGGCTGCTGATTGAACATCCCTGCCTCTCTGTGAAGAGCTGTGTGGAGATCAGCCAGCTAGAATGTCTCTGAGATGGCTGGGAGGGAGGCAAGTATTTTTAGGATAGGGGCTCTCCATAGCTACGTGATCCTCAGTGTCCTAGGATGGGAGACAAGATTCCACAGACTTCCCAAGTCAAGTCCCACTGGCTTTTTGGGCTAAAGGGTTATTTGTGCTGGGCTTTAGAGCCTATGAGTCAGGCCTGTAGATCTAGGAGCTAGACAGGAGAACATGATTCCCAGTTTAAGAGACTGGAGATCTTCATGGACATAAAGGATCATCTTGATGCTTAGAAGGCCTGTTATAGGGCTCCCCTAGAGACAGGGATAAGTGAAATGACAACTTGTTTAGCATCCTTGGCTGAGAAAATCAGAAATGTCATTGGCCAGGACTTTAAGGAACTAGGTAAAGCCTCCCCTTTCTAACTTCCACCCAGCACCCCAGGACTTATGCTGGTGGAAGATGGTTGTCTGAAAGGCTCACCTGTAAAACTACATCTCCAACTGCATTTTATGTACTTACACATCTGGTCAGATACCCTGAGTGGGGGATACTGGCCTGTCATTATTCCTATAGTGGTCATGGTCAAATAGTTCCAGTCTTTTTATACATCCAACTGTCCACCAATCCAATATCTGTGAAGGCTCATTTATGTGCCAGGGAGGGTCTGGCTTTCAGACACACCCTACAGTCCAAATCATGCTCACGAACACACTCACACTGGTGTCTGTGCTTACACACAGGCACTCCTCTTTTACACCTTTCTTGCCATCACTGCTGCCACATGCACACTTCCCAAACAGGCCTGGGAACCAGCATGGAAGGGTCAAGTAATGGAGAAGAACCTGGTAGCCCACCCTACTCTCAGACTTCATGCCAGGGGTTTGATTCCTCCATTCCTTCTGTTTGCCACTTGAAGCCCTCTTCTTTTCCATTCATTGTCAGGGGGACACACAGACAGACTTCAGAGAAACAGAAGTCCAGAGGCACTGGGTATGTGAAGGAGTCCTGGGGCCTTCAGATTCTTCTATCACCAGAATCCCAAGAGTCTCCTCCACCAGCCACACTGCGTTCAGATGGTCCAACAATGTCCAGGTCTGGATTCAGTGACAGATGCGTTCTGTCATCTCCCTCTATAGAGACACAAGGTGTGAAAGAGTCAGCCTCACCTCAGCTTGCCAGCAGCCCTTTCCCAAAGTATAGGGCCTAACTACTCTCCTGCCTGAGCCTGGTCCTTCCCACACCTTCCCCAATTCTAGGGTACAGATCTGGGGTTGTAAACTGACACTTCAGTGAATTTTCCATTGAAGTACACAATCCACTATTAAATATTAATCCACTGGGATACTGGAGTTTTTTACTTTGGGTCTGAAAACTCCCAGAGGCTACCCTTGGCAAGGAAGGGTTTGGCCTCACCAGTGGCTCCAGCTCCCGCTGGTCCACCAGGCTGAACTCTCGGATGAAGTAGTAGAAGTGCTTATAGCAGGTGTTGACATGAGCCTCTGCTCCCATGCTGAGGATGCTGTCGAAATGGTGGATGTAGACGTGGACAAAGACTCGGAAGAGCCTGGTTAATATCTTGGTACAGACTTGCTGGAAGTTCTTGGGGAAGGGAACTCCTAGAGCCAGAGAGGGACAGACAGTGCAATCAACATCCTATAATGAAACTCAATCCACCATTGCCTCCTTTACACCAGCAGCCTTCACCCAGGGTAGCCCCGACCCACTTCTAAGCACATTTCCCTGGTAGGAAAGGGAGAGAGAGAGAGGCAGAGAGAGACAGAGACAGAGAGAGACAAAGAGAGACAGAGAAGGGGAGGGGGAGAGGAAGAGAAGGGGGAGGGGTAGAAGGAGAGGGAGAGAAGCACATATTTGACTGGCCTTTCCCCTGCCAAAATACAAACCATCTTCCACCTTTCCTACCCTTGGGCTTGGATCACTTTCTTAGACCATCATGAAATTATGGCTCAGGCTCTCCCCAGAAATACATGTACCTGCAGGGATCACATCCATGCATGCAATTCCAAAGGAAACCCATTAATATCTGGGTCTGTTTTTAAGAACCCGGGACTTCAGGATTAAGTCCTAACTTCCCAGCATGGCATTAGAAGAAGCCTTTCATGACCTGATCCTGACCTCCCTCTCCAACCCACTGGGAGTCCCTTTTCTTTTCAACATTCATGCAGTGGGCCCCAAATGCCCAATGCTGATAATTATTAATTCTTGAGAATTTATTCAGATATTCCCTCATTCCTTCAAATAGTTAACAGCACAAAGAAACTTCCAACTGTGAGTTCAGCCTTTGTGCCTTTGGCCCCTAAGCCTAATGATTCCCCTGATGGGGCTGATAGCTATTCTAGGTGTGACAAAAAGGGTGAGTGCAAAAGGGAAACTATTTGCCCAAGGCCACATAATTATTAATCAGATGAGACTGGAGTCAGGGTTCAAACTGTCTTTTCACTGCGATACTTTTCACTACACAGCTGATCCAGCCTCTTTTGGACTCAGGCTCATTGTTAGGTAAGATAGTGCAGGATATGGCAGCCATGGCCCGGGGAGAAGCCATATCCTCAGAATTGTGACTTGGTACCCAGCTTCCCTCAGCACATTGACATCTTCCCTCTGGGCTTGACCAGCTGCCCCACCTTTCTCTGAGTCCCAGAGGTATGGCAGGGATGAGCAGGAGACATGTGGGAGCTATGGACAGAGGTACAGGTAGAGCTGTCCTAATACATTATCAGTACTTGTTTTTTTTTTTTTTTTTTTCTTGCTCTGGGCTTTTTTGGTATCAGGAATTGAACACATGACCTCATGCTTGATAGGCAGGCACTGTGCCACGGAGCTATATCTCCAGCCCCTGAACACATTATCATGCCTGCTCGGGTCCAGTGGGGAAGCAGGGCTGGGATGATATCACCTCTCCTCTCCTCTCTCATCTACTCAGGCTGTACAGGTGAGATGAAAAAAAAAAAAAAAAAAAAAGCCCCGCGATCTGCACCTGACAAGGAAAAATTGCCCTCAGGGCCTCAGTCTGAGATAGATACTTTTGGGTCCCACTCATTCTCCACACCCTTCCTTTTCCTGGAGCCAGGAGTTGGAGGGAACTACCAGGAGGCTGGAAGTCAGGTCAGCCAGAGCTAAAAGACCTGTTAAGCTGGAGTAGCTCCAAGTGGGACACTCATGCTTTGGGCCAGAAGAGCCTCAAAGGCGAGTGAAAGAGTTAACCTGTCTCAGCCTCAGTTTCCTTTTCTACAATATGGGGATGAAAATCACCCACTCTCCAGAGCTGCTATATCAAACTAAATGCTGCATCTGTCTTTTGGACTTCGGGTCGCTCCCACGCTCTCTGGCCAGGCTGACCCTCCAGTTAGGTCACTCACCAACACGTGTGGGAAAGACATCCTCATCATTAATGAGGCCCTCGATCCAGTCCATGAGCAACGCCATATAGCGTGGTGCAGAGAGCTTGGCGGGCCGCCGGTACTGGTGCTCATCCTGCCAGCGGTACTCGTAGCGCGGCCCACCGGCCATGACTGGGCAGCTGGTCTCGCTGCAGCGCTCGGCCATGGTGCCATAGATGAGGTTGATGCGGTTGAAGAAGTCCACCACGTGGACTGCAATCCAGTCATCGATACTCTCACCAGGTGGTAACCTTACCACACTGCGCAGGTCCAGGCCTGACTTGAGTGATGCCTGTGCTTTCTTGTACAGTTCAAAGCGCTGTGTGCCTGGCTCGAAGCGCTTTCGAGGCCTGAATGTCTTGTCCTTGGCAAACACCTGCTTCAGGCACAGTGCCATTGTCAGAACTGGTGGAGCTGGGTGTCCGGGGCAGGGACCTGAGGATGCCCTGTCAGGGACAAGAGCAGGGGGAGTAGGTGGTCAGGGCCTCATCACATGGGCTTTGAGTTCCCAGTACATTGCTTGTCTCTCACCTCTCAGCCTTAGATCAACCTCAGCCCTTTCAACCTGAATTAGAATTCCTGCTCCCTCAGGTCCAGTGCCCTAAGTAAGCACTTTCCACGCTACATTAGCTCCTCCTACTGCACCTTCAAAGAACTCCTTTCTGCTTTCATCGCGTCTCACCACTAGGGGGCTGGCCCTAGACTCAAACAACTGCTCCTCAGTCTTGCAAATTGTTACAAAGGCGGGAGAGGCTCCTGCAGGCCCACCTGGAGAAACAGACGTTGACGAGGTAACTTCTAGAAGCCCTGTAAGCCAGTTGTGCCGTGTGGGAGAGCCTGGCTGCATTGTGCTGGAGGGAGGAGGAAGGTCTTGGCTTTTGACTTCCTCTGGGATATCCCGTATCCATCCGGCCACCGGGGATTCCCAGGGAGCAGGAGGGACTTCTCTACCAAAAATGTCCTTTCCTTTTTTTTTTTTTTTTAAACTCTGAAAGAGGAAAGGGCTCTCACATGGCCAGCTGGATGGCCTCTGAGTGTTGCTGCAGGCTCAGGAGGAGGGGGAGGGGGCAGGCCAAGAGCACAGCTTCCTCTAACAACAGCTGAATGGCCTTCCTCCCAAACAGCCTCTTCCAGCTACAAACATGAGCAAGTCACTGTCTGTCTCTCTGCACCTGACACTGCAGAGACATTCCTACCTTGCCTACTCTGCACCTGACACATAGGTGGGGGGAGGGGACAAGGAAGGCAGCCAGAGCTATTCAGTTAAGCCTATCTACAGCTTTGTTCACCTGGCCTCCTACAACTGAAAGATCACAGACTCAGAATAGATTTTGGGAAGCAACAATCAGAGCCCCAGACAAAGAAGCAAGAGTTCTGGGTTCTAGTAGCAGCTTCACCACCGGATGCTAGGTAACATTTGTACTGCCATGGATTTGGCACATGCATATACTGGGTCACTCTGATACAGCCAGCTTTTTGAAGGTCTCAGAGCAGTCATCCATCTTTCCTGTGAGCATATAACACAGCAGGAAATGCAGACCCAAGTATCTGCTGAGACTGGAATGTAGCCACAAGCTACTCCCTGACCCTGTCCCAAGACTGAGCGCCAAGGCTGAGTGTAAGCTAAGCACTGAACTGGCGTTCCAGACTGGACTCTAACTTGTGCTTTGACCCTGGTAAATCTGAGCTTGACTCTAGCCCCACACAGCCTTGACTTCAGGTTGACATTGATACACTGAGCTTAGATCTCCTTTTCTGGAAGCCACTCACATCTGCGTAACTGGTGGGAAAGACTGGGAAGGGGAGGGTGGGACGAGGTGTCAACTAAGTATAATGAAAGGCATAGCACATGCGGAGAGGATGCTGTTTCTGGCAATAAATCAAATTATTGCAGATTTTGGAGCAAGGGTCCTTCCTTATAACCACAACAGGCAGGCCGGGGCTGGAACACTCAGGAAAAATGAGAGCTGTTTAGAAAGCAGCAACAGGTTTCTCAGCAAGACCTTGTCCTCTTGAAAAGGTTCTCTTTTCATCCCTACTCCCTACTTCCTCTCAAAGAAGTACCAGGGTGGGACCAGAGCACCCTGAATGAAGAGGAGGAGATTTCTATGCTTCACTTGCTGTTTCCATTTGATGCTCTGTTTGGGCAGGTACTTCCCAAGTCATTCAAACTGCAATTAGGTGGGGTTCCCAGGTCCTTCATCATTACACAGCCCCCTTTGCTAACAATCTGACTCTCAACTCTGGCATTCAACACAACCCCTTATCTCTCCTGCGCTACTTCCCTATACCTACTACCCTAGGCCTCTTCCTGATCCCTAACACAGCCCCTCACTGCTACCTGTATATTTTCTCCCTCTTGGCCTGACAACAGGTTTGATCCTTCCTCCTCCACTAGGTTCTGATCGCCTCCTTGCATGAGGCTGGTGTTTGGACACTGCTGTTCCCACCCTATGACCAGCTTAGGTCAGTCTGGCGCAGGCTTTAAAAGAAACTTATACTCAGGAGTCTTAGAATTGAAATAGCCCCGAGAAATTAAACAGCCCAACCCACTTGTTCAGATGGGGAGACTGAGGCCCAGAAAAGACACTTGAGGAAGCTGCAATCACATAATAAGTTACAGGCAGAACTGGGAGCTGGGATAAGGAGGGGCTTAGCCCATGGCAAGAGCAAAAGACCATTTCCCTGCACTAACTGGTCACTAACCTGGTGGAGATAAGAGAGGAGAATAGAGGGAGGGGGTCAGCTACTTCCTTCCAATCAGACCAACCTGCTTCCTATCCCTAATACACTGACACCTCTTGGCACTCCTCACCCCCAGCAACTTGGGTATCTGCATCAGGGAGCTAGAGTCCCATCTTCATGCTGAGCCTTTTCCTAGGAAAATATAAGTTTGGAAGTGGGTACAGGGCAGGTGCCCTTCTATCCATGTCTCATGGCTCTTCACTCACATTTTCCTGCCCTGGTGAGACTGTCTCTCACCGAACCTCCATCACCCTCCCTGATCCACTGCTGGCTCCTGTTAGCCCCCATACCCTAGAGCTGAGTGAATGCTGGAGACTTGCTCATCCACTGCCTGCCTGTGCACCTGGGCTTCCCAAATGGAAACCAAGCATTTTTCTGACATTAAGCTTACTGCCATGGCCTCTCCTGCCCACTCCTGGACCTGACATAGGGGCTCAGCATGAAGATGGCCCCAGCTCGAGTTCAAAATTTGGCCTGGGACGTCTTGTAGCACAGATCTATGAAAGCCAAGGCGAGGACTCCACGCTGTCCCTGCCGCTCACGCCCACCCGAGGCTGCCCTCTAATTCCCACCCCCCCAGCCTCCGCTCTGCCACCAGCTGTCAGGGCCAAGCTGGGTGGAGGACCTGGAGGAGCCGGCTTGACGTTTCCGCTCCCAAAGACACGCCCCCCTCCACACAGCCACCCCTCCCGGCTTTCGCAGAGGTGAGCCTAGGACCCTGGGCCTCGGGGTGGCCAGCCTTGTCCCACTCGGGTCGCCTTCCGGCGGTGCCACCCTGGGACCGCGAGAGAAATGAAAGTGGAAGCACGGCCTGGCCGCGGGGGGCGCTCACTCGCGACGTGGCCTGCTGCGAAGCTCCAGTCCTCCGGCGGCGGCGCACGATCAAGTCCAGCGCGCTGCGGCGCCCTCCTCCCGGCCTCCTGCCCCGCCGGGCCGCGGCAAGTCCTCCTACCCGCCAGGGACAGCAGCTCCGCCCCGGGCCTCGCCACGCCGAGGCCGCGGAGCCAGGAGGGCGGGGCCAGGGAGTCCCCCCACCCCGCTTGACAGACACCACACCCTTCCTTTCCGGAAAGTCCATATCGGGCTCCCTGCTTCCCGTAGGGCAGGGGCCTGACGGAGCAGCCAGCCCTCTGGCTGTCTCCTTGGACCGCATCTGACAAGGAAACCCCAGATTCTGTCTGGAGCAGAAACCAGAAAGCCGCTAGACAAGCAAGGGTGCCCTTGCCCTCCTGGAATCATCTGCGCCTCCCTCGGCTCAGAACTCAGTATGGAGTGAAGGCTGCCTATCCATGCCCAACTACTCAGCTTCTTCTCAAGGACATTTAGCAAGCATTTAAAACCCCTTTGAACAAATGAGTGACAGAATGAGTGCTTGAGAGTCAAAAGCAGAGTCCCTTGCCCCTGAGAGGATTGCCCCATCCCCTACTACGGCTCAAATTCTAACGCTCAAATCCTACACTTTACCTGTGCGTGGGGTGGAGGGCCTTACTCAGGCTAGATGCATTCTCACTTGTCACCCAGAGTCATCCCACATCCACCTTTAGACCTTTATCTCAGCTGTTCACGTCTTGGAAACCTTTTCTTTGAGCCAAATCCAAACCCTTCCAGACTTGATCAGCTCTGCCAACTTTTCTACCTGAAGTACTTCCCTGGGGACAGATAGCTCACACCAGAACTCAGTACAAGCTATGGCCCAGGCCCAGGAACAAGTTACCTGGTTCTGTCTGGGCTGGGAGGGAAGACTCCAGGCATAGCCTAGAGGACCAAGACAGCTAGGCTACGCTGCAGAAGTCTCTTAGAGAGGGCTGGGAACTGTACACGTGTGGGTAGGAGAATGCTGGAAGCTGCAGGTGGGCACTTGCCATGGCACAGATGGGCTCCTCTTGGGTCTGGATCTGCTTGTTTGATGACATGAGACCACTTAGATCCTTAAGAATTCTAACTTGCAGAGCTGAGGATCCATTGTTTTGCCCAGAATTTAATTTTGCTTCTGTCTAAACTTGCTTTAATCTGCTTTGAATCCCCTGTAAACAAACATCTGCCTATGAAAGGAGGTCAAATGTACTCCTTCATTTAATTTAGTATTCTAAGTAATATCAGGGGATTCGATGATGAAGTTTATCATGTATTGATGGGTCAGCGTAGCACAAACATACACACACGTGCGCACAGGGTCAAAACTCATCTAGAGGTGAGAACATGGTTACGCACTGATGGTGGAGCGATTTGTAATAATGGGGCTATCTGCAGGAAATTCATGAAATATTGCAGGTGGGTATTTTGATGAGGATTTAATGAAGGCACTTTGTATAGGGATAAAAAAGGTATAGGGAAACCATGAGGATAGTGTATCATCAAAAGGCAGGCAAGGGCAGTGAGCAGCTGTCAGTCTAGGCTGAAGGCACACAGTAAGTGAAGGGGGAGTGGGAGCTACAGAGGGAACTACTGATGGTGCTGTGGCCTAAGGTAGAGGGGTGTACCCAGCCTACAGTAGTTGTATAGAGGACTACTTTTCCTTCCCTTCCTCCATCTCTGGCCACTGGTCCTCCCTCATTAGCTGAATCCAACCAGAAGGCAAGGATAGGGGAGTCTGTTGTTGTAGGTCACAGAGGTCAGCCTCTCAGATGCAGGGCAGCGGGGAGGGTGGAGAGATCTGGAGAAGCAAAAGAGGTCAGGGCCAACTTCACAGGGGAAATGACTTCGAAACTGTATGTGCTTTCCTTATCGTTCACTTCTAAATATTTCACAAATTTCATTGTAATTTCCTCTCTGACTTGGATGATTTAGAAGTATGTTTTCAGTTTCTCAGTCTATGAGAGGTTTATGTTTTTCTTGTTGACTTTTTCTTATATTGCATTGTGGTTAGAGCTCATGGTCTGAGAGAGCCTTTGGAATTTAACGTGACCTCCTCTGTGGATTTGTACGTGGTCATTTTCTGTGCCTGGGAGCTGGGTTTTATAGGATGGGTAGGAATTTGTATGGTGGAGTAAAAAGCACAGAAGAGTATTGTGGAAAATATGGGTGATCCATTTAGAAGGAATTTCAGAAGTTCCCAGCTCATCTGCACATCCCCAGTGTCTTTGGGGTGGGAGGCAGGCAGAAGGGTAGGAGGATCCAGAAAAAGCCCAGATCCTTCAAACACCTTGCTGCTGCTCTGTCTGGGCAAGAGAGTTTGTGTTTTTCTAAGAGACTCTGCTGGGGCTGAGAAGACCCAGACCTTGGAGAACAAATACTCACTTTACCATGTATTTACTGTGACCTTTGGTTAGTCCTGTCCTCTCTGATGGTACACTATAACCCTACTGCACGCCTACACAGGACAGACTGTTCCCTGGGTGTGATACGTGGCTCAGAGGGCTCAAACAAGGCTCATATCTGTAGCTGGTTGGGAGTCAGTGAGGACCTAGGAGAGTATGTACAGCACAGGCACTTGCCTGCCCTATGGGAGTTTCAAGTGGTAACACTATGGTATCCAAGGCCAGTAAACCTAAACTGCTCTGGCTCTGCCACAGCTCTGATGTGTCTCTGGGAAAGGTTCTGCCCCTTTGTGGACCTCAATTTCTGCACTGTACCACGAAAGCATCTTCTAGCCATACCAAGTACCTCATCAGAACCAGCTTCCATCTCTTCTCCTCAGGGCCTGCATCAAGTGATTCTATATATATGGAGTGGCCTCTCCCTTGAGTACTCTCAGTCCCTCCCATGCCAGGAAAGATTCCCCATACCTTCGCTCCTCCCAGAATCCCCAGTTCACCTCACTGGATATCTACCATAGCTACCATAGCTTTTAGGGCCTGCTGTCTTCTCATTTTCATCCAAAAAGTGCTTGCAAGGCAGGCGCTTATGCTGCTGAGCTAAATCCCTGGCCCTTAGTATGGTTTTAATATCTTAGAAAGATAGTGTGCACACTACCGATTGCACATCTGTTTCTTTCTTTCATCCATTCATATATTCATTTGATGAATATTTACTGAGGGTTTACCAGGTGACAGGTACTGTGTTTTAGTCAGGAGCATTCTTGTCCTTACTTTGTGGGTGATAAGGAAGGCCTCAGTCTTACAAGGACCTTCCACTAGTTTAGGGTCTAGTGCAGATTACTGAGGGGGAAGAAGGGCATTGGTGAGCAACAGGGAAGGGACAGGGCCAGTCTTAGAAGGAAGGCTTTGGATATCACTTAGTCTAATCTCCTTGAAATATATGGGGAAAATTTGGGCACAGGAAGAGTGGTAGATTGGCCTTCAGTGGACCTTCTATACCTTGCTTGAGATGCATATGGGAATTCTTATTTCTTTCTCTCAGCAAACTTGGAGTGGAGTGGAGGGATGGAGATTTATTTTTCTAGAGCTTTAAAGTTATCTTCTCTTCAGAGTGAGGGATGGGAGAAGCAGGAAACAGAGACAGTTTCATTGACCAGGAAGCAGGGACTGGACCTGTCAGGATGAGGTTCAACTCTGCCCTGCAGTTTTTTCTGGGTCCCATTCTGGCTTCATTTCTGGGAGGTGGGAAAATTGTGTCTGCTGCAGCTGGCCCACAAATATTCAGGCAGTAGGTGAGGTTTACTTCTTGGTGAAGAATCACACTGTGTCCCATAGAATGTGGATTCCATACAAGTCCTCATGACTGCAGGGAGTAACACATGACTCCCTAGTTGTTATACAACTTGTCCTCTGGCAGCATTGGAGATATTTCAAGAAGCAGCTGGGGATGCTCCATTTTGCCCAAGGCTGAATGGCCTAAAGGTATGCTCATTTTTTCTGAGTCTATTTGAATGACCCTAGCTACCTGGAATCCGCCCTCCTCAGGTGAAGTCCTGCATAGAGTTCCCCGTGCTTTGCAGGTTTGTTCCCTGGTTAAGCCTATGGATGTTTTAGTTTCCCCTTTGTATTGTGAGCCCTTAAAAGTGAAATTAAAAAAAAAAATTATCTCCTCTCATGCAACCCTGTAGCAACAACCAACAATTGTAAGGACCTTTTAGAATTATAAAGTGCTTTCTCTACTCTGGTCATTTTTGAGACTTTCTGCAATCTGGGGAGGTGAATATTGATTCTAAAATGTGAAATGACTTAGCCAACAAGTAGCCTGAAATGGCAGAGCTGGGACTCAAAGCCAGACTTCCTAACTACAGCCAGAGGGTCTTCCTTTTTGCCCCATATCACCTGAGTGCTTAGCAAATATACTGTTCAAGAGCTATCTCATGACACTCCAGTAAGTTAGTGAAATAACAAATCAGTTGGAAAGAGGGCTAGGTATTTTTCCAAGTTGTTCTGCAGAGAAAGTAGATAATAATGTAGGTATCTGTGCCAAAGTAATTAAAGGTATTTAGTTAACTGGACAATTCTTAGTAACTGGCACCATCCTCAGCAAGCTTGAAATGCCTGGATTTCTCAGCCCCTCTTTATGAAAGCCTTACAAACTGCTGGGCAAGTCATGTTCCATACACACTATAGATGGCACCTGAGGGAGAAAGCCATTGAGTGTGAGGCAAGGATAAACCATGAGATATAGGTAGGAATGAGGCCAAGAATAGAAAGCAAGCAAAGGGCTCAATGAACAGCAGGCTGTCTGAGTGTCATCTGTTTATTCTAGAGTGTAGAGTTGCTTTCTGTGTGGAAAGAAGGTCCAAGGTAGACCACCACTGAGAGTTCCAGTTTTGCTGACCTTGAGTGCAATTCCCTCTCCACAGGGGCACCCAGAGGACACAATGCAGGCAGCTGGCTCAGACAAATAGAGAAGGACAAGAAAGCTCCGGCCAATCAATCCCAGTTTCAGTGGGGTGTGAGTCTCCCAATGAGCTCGGTAGCTGAGTCCCCATTAATCGCCCCTCCCCCTCCCCACTGCTCTTCATATATCATCCCCCTTTGCTTGCTCACCACAGGCAAGAACAAAACACACAGGATGGATGGAGAGCTATAGCCTGCACAGGCAATTCATAATTCTCTGTGCAGCTGCAGGGCCCAGCCCCAGATAATTCTGTGCCACAGATAATCCAGCATTTGGTTTGAGTGGCTCGAGCCTGGAAAGTTCTCAGCTTTTAAAATCAAACAAACAAACAAACAAACAAAAATCTGGATGCCAAGAGTCTGGAAAGGTCTCAGATTTCCTCTTGTGCTCCATTAAGATCTTTACCCAAGACACTCATGAACAGCTAGTTTACTGTAGAAATTTTCCCCAAATCTTTTTTTTTTCCTCATTGTTCTCCTCAACCTCATCTTCATTGTCCTCCTCTTCTTTCTCTTTTTCCTCTTCTTTCTCCTCCTCTTCTTCCTCTTCCTCTTCTTTTTCTACTTCTTTTTCCTCTTCTTCTTTTCTTCAAGCATTTGCCAGTTGAGTAGCTTGGAATGAAAGTGCAAGAAAAATCTAGAACAGAGAGATAGAAGAGATGCTACCTGCATGACTTTGAGGAAGTCACTTCACTTGATTTAGTCTTTTTCCTTAGCTGTGAAATAAAAATATAATCATGAATTTGTTGTAGGAATTCTCCAAAAGGCTGAGGTTCAGAATTATCTACATAGCAGAATTACCTACAGGCATGGTAGCACACGCCTGTAATCCCAGTACTTGGGAGGAAAAGGCAGGAGGATCCCCTTGAATTCAAGGACAGCCTGGGCTAGATTTAAGGCCAGCCTGAACTGTATAGTGAGATCCTGTCTCAAAAAGCCCAAACCAAAGCCAAAAAAACAAAAAACCAAAAAACCCAAAAAACAAACAAAAAACTACAAAAAGGAATTACTCAAAGAATGAAGGTGTGTGTGTGTGTTTATCTGTATGTGTGTAGAAAACTAGTTTTCCCCTGGCCAAAAGACTGTTTATCTGAGTGGGGGGGCCAAGATTCATCAACTCTGACAAGCACTTGAGGTGTTTCTGCAGCCCATCCAAGTGGAAAATGACAAGATTAGATGAATTTCATGTGTTTAAGATGTAACAGTTATGTATAATGAGTAGACAGGGAATTAAATAGAGATTTGTTATCAGAAATAACTGTCCCAGATAAACCATTTGCAAATAATGACACAGACTTGTGTCTTGGCCTTGGACTGTAGGTGTTACCAGGCTCCTGATCCAAACTTCAGCTCACAGGCTCCACTGTCGTCCTAACCTCCCACCCCTATGTTACCCCATGTTACCTTGTCCAGGTGTTGGCACTAGGCCTAGCTACCCAGTGATTGATTGAAAATTTTTTCTTCAAATGATAGTTTATGGGAAGCCTGATAAATAAAACACTGGCTCTCTGGATTCAGAGTAAGGACTAGACTCTCAGGGTCTTTACCTCTAAGGAACTTCTGTAATTTCCTGAAGCACAGTTTGAAAGCTCATGATTGAAGTTTCTTAAGTTTTATGAACCATTTTTTCTTCTACCAGTTCCTAAGGTTTGAAGAATTCAGAAATAGCCCCATTTAAATGGATGTGAGAAATGAGCTTGCTCACTGGACACTACAAATCATGGCATTAAGCCCAGAGCATGGACAGTTGCTTCTATTCCAGGCTTGACCCTGATGAAGGCAGCAACTTTCAAGTCATCTTTTCCCCTTCCATGCTCCAAGTCTTTCATTTAGCAGAACAGCAATAAAAATGTTGTCACCAAGCTGCCATATTAAGAGAACTGGTAAGACCAAGGCGCTCCCTGAGAATACAGCACAGTTCAAACACATGTGCACACACACAAATACCCCCCACCCCCATACCCCACCAAAAAATAGTCTGGAGGAATAAGAAACAGAAGGTACACATTCTTTTATTACCAGGAGGAAAACTGGCAGACATGTTCCACATGACAGGTTCTGTTGGTCTCCCAGGACTTCTTAAGACTTGAGTTCACTGTTGGAGCTGGGCTTAGAGGTGATTTGGAGGTTTCCATCTTCTTGGAGCCAAGGAGAGGAGGAGTGTAAGTACAGGGAGAAGTATAAGTCTACTGGCAGTATGTTACCAACTTGCTCAGGATAAACTACATTCTAAGTCCCTAGAAAACCTTAGTGATCATTGTTATGTGCATATATTACAAGGCCAGCTCTGAACTCCCAGGGGCTCCTGCATTGCTGCATTAAACAGCTATCTCTTGAGACTAATACTATTTGTTATTCCCTTTAATGTCATAACCACTTCCAGAGTAGGTACCATGGTCTGGCAAGCTTTTCATCCTCCACAATACTCAGCAGGGTTCTTTAACACTTGACCATTTTCTGAGAAGGTTCTATGTTTAACTCTGTATTTTAATTATTCAAGTGAGTGTCTTGCCTGAAGTGTGGGACTTTCAAGGGCAGGGACTAAACTTTGTGTGCCCAGAAAGAGAAACAAGTATGCTTACTTAGCTCTGCTCTAAGGTCTTAGCACCTGCTGTTCTTTATGCAGTAGTATCCTCCCAGCTCAGGTACCAGTTATCACCTCTGCAGATGACACTCTTGACCATGTAGTTAATTACCTTCACTCCAGTCTGTCATGTTAGTTTATTATTTTTATAGCACTGCCAATATGTGAAAGTCATTGGCTTGTTTTCTCCACAAGAATATAAACTACAGAATAAAAAGTTAAAAAGAAAGAATATAAGTTACAAGCCTTATTTGTTCTTTTCATTGTTGTTTTATCCAATTTTCTAAAACTGTGGTTGGTATATAAAAGGTGCTCATCAACTATGGATGACTGATGAATAGCTGCTAAATCAAATGGGTGAGTGGCATTAGTATTTCTCCAACACTGAACAAAAGGTCAGTATTGTGGGAAATGCAGGAAATGGAACATGTGGCTCTCGTTTCTACACTGGTTGGAGAAGAAATAAGCACCTATATGAATACCCTGAAGGTAAGACAGGGCAAACCATTATGGGTGGTAGCGCACCAGCACTTGAAACGTTGAGGCAGAAGGATTGCCATAAGTTGAGGCCAGCCTGGCTTACACATAGTGAGTGCAAGGCCAGCCTGGGTTAAATAGACTCTGTCTCAAAAAAGCAAAAAACAAAGACAAGAAAAACTGTGACCAGGTGCTGGGAGTGAGGCTCAGAATTACAGGCAAGAGAAACATATGCCTAAAACAGAGTTTGAGAGCAGGGATCACATCCTACTTGTGCTCCTATGTCCAGCACCCACACAGTGGTAGCAGAGGAAGTATTCTGTGAGCAAGACAGCCCACCAATGTAATGCCAGATGAGATACAGAGGCTTTGCGCATAACTTGGTGCCTTGGTTTGCTATATATATATATTTTTTGGTACTGGGGATCGAACTAACGACCTTGCCCTTGCAAGGCAGGTGCTTACGCCACTGAGCTAAATCCTCAGCCCCTGCAATATTTTTTTCAACAAACTCCTAATCTATGTGTGTTAAGAGATCTTTCAGGTCTGGTGATATAGCTCAATGGTAGAGAACTTGCCTGGCATGCACAAGGCCCTGGTTTTGAAAAGTTGGAGAGCGGGAGAGATTCTCTATAGAAAAAAATAAAAAAGGGGCTAAAGATATAGCTCTATCATACAGCACTTGTATAAGATCCTGGATTTAATACTCAGCACAGGGGGAAAAAAAAAAAAGGGAAAAAGAAAAAAAAAGGCACATACACATACCAGTAAGATAATATTTTGGCTACAATTCACATAATTTATTTATTCAAGAACTGAGTATCTTCTATGGTCCACACCATGTCCGTGGTGCTGAACACAGATAAATTCTGGCCCGCAAAGAGCTCACAATTTCACAGGGAAAAGACACAAAAATAAATAATGTAATTAGAATTTACAAAGGGAACCACTAAGAACAGGTAGAGACAAAGAGTAGGGGAACCTATATCCTCTGATCATTGTCTGCAGGAAGGAAAAGATTGGCTAACATTGTCATGAAGAATAAATAAGGCAATGTTTTTAAAATACAACTTGCTAATTATTTACATTAGAATCATATGGAGCACATAATAAAATATACATCCTAGCACTTTCTGCAGATTTCTAATTCAGAAAGTTATGGGACTGGGAATCAACATTTTAAAGCACTCTTAGTGATTCCACTGCATTTTTTTTTATTTACAGCTTTTATTTTTATTAATAAGTTTACTGGCACATATCAGGTATACATAATGATCACATTTATCATAGTCCACTGCATCTTAACATTTGAGAATCAGTAAGATGTGGTATAAATTGAAATGAATAATGATCTACACATCTATTATGCTAATCTGTACTAGTCGTTAGTAAGGGCAGGGGAAGTACAGAAGAGGAAAAAGTTTGACATTTATTAAGTTGCCCTAAAATCTAGATATAAACTAACTTCTTGTAATAATCCTATGAGGTAGATACTATAATCTCCACTTTACAGAGGAAAAAATGATTGAGAGTTTAATCAATCTGTTCGACATTATAGAGCTAATAAGTAGCAACGCTGACATTTGAAGATTGATTTTATTATAAAGCCTGCCAACTTCCTATAGGGATGTCAGGGGACAGATTAAATATTATTACTTTCTTTTAGTTCTTTGGTAGTTCTCTCTAGATAAATAAATATCAAGAACAGTCAGATGGTAGTATAGTGACATCCAATATAATTGATTACTTATGAAACAATCTTCTTTGGTAAGCTGAGATTGAGAGCAAAGCTGGAACTGCAAAACAAATGGCCATTTCTTACCTCTTTTTCCATCATTTTCTCACTCCCTGGTGGAGGTTTATGAAAATACCTTATGGTTAAGAACTGGGTTCATCTGGAGGGAAGAGCAAACATAACTGGATACCCATGAATGCAACCCCAACTGCTGTCTATGATTTCTGGATTGCAAAACATCTGGAAGGTCAGAGGGCATTTAAGGAAAATGGCAGGACTGATAAAACTCAGGTTTCTCACAAGATGAACTGTCAGGACCAGCAGCAGATCCAGAATTTGTATTAGGAAAAGCTCAACCTTTAGGGAAATAATGGAAGGGATAGTAGCTTCTCCAAATGAAATAAACATTATCTATCTCTCTATACACTGACTTAGATGTACAACAGAAATAGACTGCTCAGAAAATACTGGGAAGTCCAATCCTATTTAAAAAGGCTGGGAAACCGAGCAGTGATACATGCCTGTAATTCCAGCATTTGGGCTGAAGCAGAAGGACTGCCATGAGTTCAAAGGCCTCCTGAACTACATAGCGAGACCTAGTCTCAAAAACAAAACAAAACAAAACAAAACAAAACAAAACAAAACAAAAGCTTGGAGGACAGGCCCAACTTATAAAAACTTACATAATAAAGAAAAATACAGATGCGTGCATGTGCATATAGACAAGTATACAGACTGAACACTGCTTAAATTTTTACTCACCATATCTTGCCATCCAACCAGATTTTAGGTAGGGGTAGCAGATAAATGTACATGTTAGATTAAGAAAAGGAAAGGCATAGTACAGGTGGTTGACAAATATACGGGGGTGCTTGAGGCCTCAAGTTCAGGAGGCTAGTATGTAACTACCATCCTCTTCTATCACCGAGCTGGGAGCTACTAAAAACCACACATGGGCTTTTAGTACCAGAGAACAACTTTCTTATTTCTGGTGTCTCAATAAATTACTATGTTCCAGGATGAGTTTTGATGAAATCAACCCATAGCACCAAAACTATTGACAGTACACAGATTAGATTTCATTATTTTGTATAACAAAAACTATAAGCCAGATTTTATTTTATTGCTACATTTTCCCCACACTCAATCTGAGAATATGTGCTCCCACCTATTTTTTGATATAATGCTTAGGGTTGGTTTAAAAAAAAATCATGCAAATCTGAAATGATTTTTTCCTTAGAAAAATATTTATTTACTCTGTGCTGATTTACTTCTTCCTAACACACAGCCTGTAACAGGCAGAGTTAGAGGAGTAGATGCCATAATCTATAGTTTAACAATATGTAGGCACTGTACCTATTTATCCAACTGTATCTCACATTTGTTGACACCTTAAACCAGCTACAATAAAGATAATAACTATGGGGAGCATCTAGATGAAGTCTTTATCCTGGTGAGGCTATCTTCTTATTTTGGAGTCTAAACAAAATACTGGATTATGCCTTTAGCCAGCTGATTGGCACATGGGAAGATTACATAAAACACACATCTAACTACATCAGGTCTTTAAACTTGTTATTTTGTCTCAACTTCACAAAGATGTAGAACTAGAAGCTACAAAGTCAAAATAGCCAAAAATGCGACTGTACTGTCAAATAAACTGTCTTGTACATCCCTGGCTGTCTCTTGACCAGAAACATTTAAAAGGAAACCTCGAGTATGCTGAGAGGTAATTATCACAGTATGTGGGAACCTTTATTCCTGAATGTCAAATATTAAGGCTCATCCTCACGCTTACTTCTTAAAATAAGCACATAGAGCAACTCTTTACAGACTGCTTATTATAGATGCTGAGCTCTTGGGTTCGGGGTGGGGGTGGCGGTTTTCTTATACTATCCAGGGCTGAGCTGACTCTATGAAGGGCCAGTTTTTACATTTCTAATTTTCATTCTGGTTCTGAGTACATTTCAGTTTTGCTCCAAGTCCGCTTTGCTCCAATTCAGCAATGACACACATATATTTGAATTCATTTGGTCTGAAGTTAAATGTCTCCACTAACCCATAGGTCTCTTTACGATCAGTGGCATAGAAGAGCTGAACTTGATTGGCGATGCACTGTGCCTCAGTAACATTCTGCAAGATAAAAATAGTGGTGAGGTTCCTCTTGGCACAGCACCATAAAGTTCTCTGTGTGAGTTCTGTGGTGAAGAGCCCACCCAGGAATCACTGCTTTTGAAAGCTTCTCTGATTCCCTGGCCTCCTGAGTCTTGCCCCTTCTCCATGTTTATCACTGTCACAGGATTTATCATTTGTCTTGTATGTGTCCTTTTTTCCCTAATACATATGCCTCAAAGACATAAATTGTGGCTTGTTTTATGGTCCTGCATTCACACACCTGGTGAATGTTTGAATAAATTAATGTGTATGTTCATAATTTCCCTATTTAATTCCTAAGTAACTTAAATATATCTCTTGAGGAAAAAAAGAGCAAGAGTTACCCAGCTGTAAGAACTGGTTTTTAGGTACTTAAGTTGGTGACTAACCAGACATGTATCTTAATAAACTCTTCACTGACCTTGCCAGTCAGAAAAACAGTGCCAGAGTCAGCTGTGATGGCTTTAGATCTGCCAACAAATTTTAGGATATTCCTTGTTTTGGTGATGCCTAAGGTCTCTTTCCTTGACTAAGGCTGTATTCAATCACTTGCCTCTAACAAATAGACCATGATGAAATGATAGAGAAGGACTCCTGTTACTAACACATTAAATGACTGTAGCTTCTGTCTTGAATCACTTGCTTTGGTGAAAGCCAGCTGCCATATTATTAGGACATTGAAATAGCCCTTTAGAGAAGCTGAGGTGGTGAAGAACAGGGGCACCACTACTAGCTACGTATGTGGGGCCGAAAGTAGATGCCCAATTGCAATCAGCCTTCAGATGACTAAGCCATCACCAACATCTTGTCTGCAGCCTCACGAGATTCTGAGTCTGGCTAAGCTGCTCCTGAGTTCCTGTCCCACAGAAACTGGGAGGTAACAAACGATTGTTGTATTAAGCCACTAAGTCTTGGAGCAATTTGTTTTGCAGCCATTTATAACTAATCCACCAGCAAAGCCTTAGGAAGAGAAAGGGTCACGTCTCTAAAGTGCAGTGCACAGAAATGGTGAGCAGACAATACCTGACGAGGGGTGGGGTAAGGTTGGGGAGACACAGGTTAAACCCTTAAAACTTTACCAAGAATTATCACAACACTGAGTTTTGTTTTCTACATATTCTGCAGTTCTAGTTGGCCAGAGACATTTATCCATCATCACTGAGTTCACATGGTTAAAATCAAACCCCAAAAGATAATGGAAAATTCTAAAGTGTGTGCTTTAGCTACAGGATGATGAAGATGAGTTTATAAACACTATCAGCTGTGCTTCACCTTTATTCCCTCCATGAGACTTTTGGATCATTTCTCAAAAGCAGACAATCATCTCTGAGACTGGGCTATTTCAAATTAATAGAAATTTAAAATTGAAAGGAGTTTTAGAAATCACCTAGTTCTTAATCATGCAGGAAACAAATGTCGATGAGCTTAAGGAATGGGTCCAAGCTCATGTGGTTAGCCAGTGGCAGACCTCAGGACTTCTAGGCTGGGACTCCTTCTACTTCATTCTGCTACTGTTTTGATAATCAAGACTGACTGAAGTTGGTAACTCTACTCCATCAATTTTACCTTTTAAGCTCAAACATGTCTAAAGAACAAGATCTTCCTCAAGCAAGTGTACTTCTAAAATTGGAGGCAGATACTACTATTCTGAGGCTGAAGCTGATAAATGAGACTGAAATGAGAAAGGACAAATAGACTGTGCAGCAATCATAAAACTGCTGCTGATACCTGGAGAGAATACAACAGGCATCATTAGCTGTGGGCATACAGTTGTAGCTCTATCTTAGTGAAATTCAACTAGGAATGGGAAAAGGAGGAAGGAAATCACTATGTACGGTAAAAGTTTCTATGTGGACAATATGAAGAAAGATGAAAGACAAAGAACTACCCTACATTTAGGAAGTCACTTATCTGCCTACAACCTCTCACCTGAAATTTCCTAGGGTCAGATGTGTGTTAGATTTAGAATTACTGGATTTAAAAAGAAAATTTTTTTAAAAAAGCTTTTTTAAAAGGTAATAGGTTCAGATAATATATGTATTATATAACTCTGCATATTCAGACATACTAACATTTCACTAATAAAACACAATATTCTGTACCAAGTGAAATTTAATAGATTGTAAATGGCCGGGGCTGGGAATTTAGCTCAGTGATGTAAGCGCCTGCCTGCCAAGTGCAAAGTCATGAGTTCAGTCCCTGGTACAAGAAAAAAAAAAAAAAAAAAGAATTATAAATGGTCTCATGTCAATTTAAATGAACTCAGCTCTCAAATGAGTTTAAATGAGGTAAGATTTTGTGACTAAATGGGCAGGGGGTCAAACAACTATTCAGAATTTGTAGATTTCAGAATTGTGAAAAAGTGATTAAGGGTCTGTATTAAAATCAACTTGGAAGAGCATGAACAAGACAAAATTATGCAAACTTTATAAGTTAAAAAAAAGGCAGGACTATAGCTTAGCAGCACAGTGCCTGCCTGGCAAATATGGGATTGTGAGTTCCAAAAAAAAAAAAAAAAGAGAGAGAAAGTATCTGGAATTTTACCTCTCATGAACTTTGACAGAAGTGTAGCACTTTCAGGGCTACCAGGTAAATCCAAACAGGTAAAGGTGATTCTTTTTTTTTTTTTTTTGGTACCAGAGATCAAACTCATGACCTTGCTCTTGCCAGGCAGGTGCCTGTGCCACTGAGCTAAACCCCTGGCCCAGGTAAAGGTGATTCTTACCAGAAATGTGGAATCCATTTCTGCTGTCATCAGCACTATGCCCTTTTCTTCCTTAAGTTCAGGGTAGTGATATAAAATCAACTGGCTGGCTGCAGCGTCCCCTCGGGTCTGTAGGAGAAACACTTATTAAGGCTCAATAAAGTACCATGACAACAAATGACAATTTCAAAGCAATAAAGAATCTGGAGAAAATTCTGGCTCTTGACATCCCCTTGGGTGGCCAGTGAGCTTGAGGACAGGTATGTGGGGGCAAGGTTGAGCCTGCAAAGTTTGCACAGTGTTATTTGTGTCTTTAATTGAAAAAGGTTTGGCTTTTTTCCCAGAAAATGTTTATAGAAGGCAGTGGATCCTTCACAGTGGCCATACATTTAAAAATGAAATGGCACAAGCAGCTACCAAATCAAGTTCTAAAGAAAGCAATGTGCCTGTGTAATTGCCACTTTTATGGACTAGTGCATTTCATAGCTGAAATCTACTCCCCATGGCTGGCTCTGAGACTGAGCTCTTTTAAGTTGTAGTAAGAGCTGGAGAGTTTGTACATGGGTCAGATATGTAGTCTGTGGTTTTCAAATATAATTTGTTTGAGGTGGGAAAGGAAAAAAGAAGAATGGGGACATCGTAAGTCTACAAAGAATGATGAGGGCAGTGATTACCAGACCTCAAGTGTAGACTAGGAAGCAAGGTTAAATTCAAGACTAAAGCTCCATGTCTCATCTGGTCCAGAAGGACCCTGCATTCAAAATAAGATCCCTGGGCTTCATCTCTAAAATTTCACAAACCTTTTAATGAACATATCTAATTTTTGCTAAGGTATTCTTCAGACTCTTAGTTCGCTCAAACTTCTAGTATTTTACGGATCATTTTGGTCTTTATTCTAGTGTTATATACTACTCATTTTAATCATAATTATGTTTCTAGATCTTTTTCTTGTATTTGAGGATAAGCTTCATGAAGGCAAGGACCTAGTCTCAGTTTTCCAGGTCCTGGCATGGACCTCAACAAAACAATATACTAGTTCAGTTCATATACTCTGGAGTTAGATAACTTGTATTTGAACCCAGTTCTATCACTTAGCAATGTGAACTAATTTCTTCAAACTCATATTCTTCTCTGTAAATAGAATTAAATGACATTATATATAAAAAAATCTGGTAAAGTAAGCACCTCAAATGTTAGTTGTTATAGTATGTGCTCAGTAAATTCTTGTTGGATAAATTATAAAAAAAATTGTGAAAAGCTGGTCCATCATTCCATTTTGTACTTTACTCCAACTTTTTTTGGAGACAGGGTCTCACTATGTAGTCTAGACTGGCCTTGAACTCACTATGTAGCCTAGGCTGGCTCTGAACTTGTGGCAATCCTCCTGCTTCAGCCTCTCAAGTGCTGAGATTACAGGCTTGTGCCACCACACCCAACTACTTTATCCCGACTTTAAGCCAATCTGACTATCCTTGTTTTTGCCGGATGTAGCTTTTAACTACAGAACATTAATCTTTGTTATTATTTAAAATATTGACTTTTACTTTAAAAGCTTTAAATGCTTAGAATTTAACTTTTAAATCTAATATATAGGAATAAAATGAAAAAAGGAGTCAAATAAAATAACATTAAATGGAAGCTTCACTCAGTACCTTGGAATGTGATGACTTGGTTAACAAAACACATGTAAGACATGGAGCCTTCCTCAACAGGTTTATAGCTTGGGTTAAAAAACATAACATCCTGTCAGGGATATAGCTCAGTGATACAGCACTTGCCTGGCAAGCTCAAGGTCCTGAGTTCAATTTGAGTACAAAAACAAAAACAAAAACAAAAACATAACATCCTAACTTAGTCATGTTTGTTAAGTGAGGCACATGCAGTCAATGATACAGAATCTGATGAAGAAACAAAAGAGAGCCAGATGTGGTTAGATAAAGTGTTCTGGAGTCTTTTCTCATTTCTTGTTACTGAGAAAAACTAGTACAACATGCAAAGGATGAAAATTCATCAGTGCCACAAGTATTGCTAGGAAATAGTAGATATTCTGTGGCCCCAAGTCTCAGCAAGTGCTCCTAGTCCGGCCAAATGATAGGCCTCTTTCCTCTATCCTTGTGCTTGCAGGACCCAGCCACATACCTGGATATTTATAAGTGCAGTGAAGTGAAGTTCAGTTCCTGTCCACTGTCCAACAAAGAACTCATAACCTTCCCTTCTTGGCAGGGCACACAGAAACTGTGGGATACAGATACACAAGCGGATGGACAAGTAAACAAAATTATTTGCTCTAAGTCCAACTACCTGTATTTCTTAATCCATTTTTTCAATGCTTGGTTTTAAAACTAATTTTTTAATTATGAAATTAACATATAATAAACACTCATGCACCTAAGAAGGAAAGTATTAAGAGGTCAATTTGAAGATCTCTCCGCACCTCATTCTAATCCCTTTAGAGGTTGAGATGCTTATGTGTGCTTATGTGTCATTTCACTTCTTTGAAGAACTAACTTTCTTTCTTTCTTTCTTTCTTTCTTTCTTTCTTTCTTTCTTTCTTTCTTTCTTTCTTTCTTTCCTTCCTTCCTTCCTTCCTTCCTTCCTTCCTTTCTTTTGTTCATTAATTCATTCGTTCATTCTTTTTGAGATACTGCCTTATTATGTTGCTCATCCTGGCCTCAAAGTCCTGTTTCAGCTTCTTGAGTAGCTGGGATTATAAGCATGTATCATTGTACTTGGCCTTGGTGAACTATCTAGTCAAAATTCTCATCCATTTTTAAATCATGTTGTCTGTTTTTTTAAATTGAGCTTTAAGAGTCTTGAATATAACAGGTTATTTCCACATTTTGGCCACTGGGACTAATGTTGCAAGGAACATGAGTACAAATAAAATGTTTTACTTTTAATGAAATCTAAATTTTTTTTAGTTTATGCTTCTTGTGACATACTCAGGAAATCTTTGTCAAACTGATCTTCACTAAGATTATCTCTTTTACTTCTTTCTATTAGTTCCATTTATATCTTTTATCTATTTTGAGTTAAATTCTGTATATAGAATGAGGTTAAGGTAGAAGTTAATTTGTATGGACATATTTTTGCAATTGTTTTAGCACAATTTGTTCAACAGATTTATCTTTTCCTTATTTATTTTTTTGGTACCAGGAATTGAACTCAGGACCTTGCGCTTGCTAGGGAGGTGCTTATTGCTGCTGAGTTATATCTCTGGTCCTTTCTTTTCCTTATTTAATGATGCTGGTAACTTCAATGAAAACAACTAACCCAGATAAGTTGGTCTGTTCCTAGACCATTCTCTTCCACTGATCTATGTGCCTGTCTTTACACCAATAACACAATGATTTCATTCATGCAAATCAAAAGCCTACTGGGATTTTGACTGGGACTGTATTTAATCTAGAGATAAATATGGGGAGAACTGACATCTTAACAACATTGTGTCATCTAATTCATGAACAGTGTATACCTCTCCATTTACTTAGATATTTTTTATTTTCTGTCAGCAGTGTTTACGAAGTTTTTTTGAAAAACCCAGAAATCATGATCAATTGGTATTGATCAGTGGTCAAGTCATCTATATATTCCCTTTGTTGGGGGCCTTCTGTCAGCTCTTTACTCAAGCAACAACAACCTCATAATTGTTTTTAGGCCCATAGTGATAAGAAAGCATGGCCAAAATAGCAAAGAAAACTGTCAATAGAACAGGAATTTGAAGGAAGTTGTAAAGACTAAGGTCGCAGATGCCTTCCAATATGTACCTATATTGATGGGCTAAGGCCCATATTCAGTAAGGCTTGAGATGTGGTAGAGACCCAAAAAGGCAGAGGCTATGAGGTCAAACCTATATGATTTTATAGGCTGAAAATATAATTTATTAGCAAATTAAAATGTAAGCCTTTTTGTTAAAGGAACATGTGAGAGAGCATGGAAAATGTGGAAGTTAGTTGGAAAGCATCCTTGTTTGGCAGCGTTGATAAACAGTCATTACAGTCACCAGAAACTTACTGTTGGACAGGACTGAGCCCGGTTCCAGATCAAATCAAACTTCTCTTTCTGTGATTGGAAAACAGTAAAATTGTCTCATAAACAGGAAGATACAGGAGATCACAATCACAATTAAGCTCATAAAGACTAAATTCTAGAATTATACTACAACTAACTATTGAGTCCTGACCTAGATCCCCAATCCCCCAAATGAGTGTATGGCAAAGGCTTAAGTAAATGAGACAAGTAGTATGATTTTAGGGCTCCAGGAGGATCAAAATTCTTCTTTAAGTTCGAGATGCTGAGGGCTAAGACAAAGAGCTTCTCTGGACTGCCCATATTTATTAGGTCCAAACAAAGAATGGGGATACTGAGGAAAGTGTGGGAAATGAACAGAGCCTTCGGAGTCACTTCAAAGACTTCTCCAAGTAGTAAATTATGCCAATTTAGGAAAACTGTCCTATCTCCATGAAGGCATTTATGGTAGGAGTGAGACTGCAGGAGTGAGATGCCTGCAGCTGCAGTCTCTATCTGCTTAATTGATGTTTGAGCCAGATGTCCTCTGCTGTGGCCTTATCTTGCTTTTTGAGGTATCTCTGGCATCACAGGCCACAGCCAGGACCAGTGATTCATAGAGGTTCGCTTACTATGAATTAGCTCCCATTGCCAGGCAAGGGGCCTAGGCCTAGGACAGACTCATAGATAAACATAGGAAGCCAATTGGTTAATTTGAAATCCTGTTCAGAGACACTTTCTAGTGGTCTCCAACAACTAACAATCCTTTTCTATTTATAAATTGCTCTCATGACAGAGACAGAAAATCAGATGAATGTTTTGCCGCTTGCCGTGAGAATTTTATGTGAAGATTAGGTGCTCAAATGCTCTAACATTCCAGAGAAACACTAGCTCGATCCAAAGGAGAGCTGAGGTCTGTTCAAACAATGAGTTGGTATAAAAGACCTAAGATATGATGAAAATGCAGACTGCTCTAACTATTACACTCATAAAAGGTAAGGATGTATATGTATAAGAGATCCAAAAAAAAAAAAAAAAAGATAGTGATAACCATGTAACAACCAAAAGGCTTGGGTTGGACAAGTGAGGAACTAGCCAATATGCCAATAATTCAGTATTTTGAAAGTTTTCCTGAAGCCAGGCATGGTGGCTCACCCCTGTAATTCCAGCATTTGGGAGGTGGAGGCAGGAGAACTGTCACAAGTTTAAGGCCAGTCTAGGCTACATAGTGAGTCCAGGTGAGTCTGAACTACATAGTGAGAACTTGTCTCAAAACAAAAAAACAAAACAAAACAAAAAAGTGGGAGGCTGAGGTAGGAGGATCATTGTGAGTTCAAGACCAGCCTGGGCTACAAAGTGAGCTCAAGGCCAGCCTGAACTGCATAGTGAGACCCTGTCTCAAAAAAAAAAGTTTCCTATATTAGTAGAAAAACAGTAAACAAAAAAGCAGCATCCCTACCTAGGCAGAGACCTTAATGATTAAGTGACCAGTGAGCATCTTTAAGACAGCAATTCCAAGAAGGGAAAAACCAAGACAATGCCACTTGTTAGAAAGAAAGACTAGGAGAAGGCTCTAAGTTACCATGAGTATGTGTCATTTACAGATAAGAAGGGAAGAAAGCTATGTTAGAGGCCTTGTTTTAAATTCTAACAGCTTGGTTGAAAATATCAAAAAGAAATAAAAGACATCTGGAAATCACTGAGTAACAGAAACTTATACTATGCTCTCTTGTTAAGAGACTTGACTCAAAGACATTTGTAAACCAGAAAGAGGGAAAACAAAAGCCATAAATATACCATATGGAGCTTCCAATCTTTGGTGCTTAGGGCATAATAAAAACCCTCAAAACTGTAAAATCCAAGTTCTCAAGAGGCCATAAACACAGGGAAAGTAAAGGCAACTGCCTGCTGAGGTTACAGTACTGACCTTCATGCTGTAACACTTCATTTCCCCTCCAAACTACTTACAGGAATGACTGCATAGACTGTATCTTTTGCTGCAAAATACTGCTGCCAAATCTGTACAAAAAAAGAGGGTGTCTGTGACATGTAGATAATCTTTTCAACCTGTGGTAACAAATGGTGACAGCTTTCATTGCTAAGAGTAATATACTATTTGTTAATAGGGAGGAAAACCCATTGTAATGCTTTTGTAACTAGTACATGATTATAAAAAAGATTTAATAACACACTCTTTTATAGATGATTAAACTGTAATTCTTAATAAATTCTGTCAGAGAAACTGATTCTCTGACCTTTGAAATCATTCCTCTCAAACTGTGCCTTGTAATAGACAATCTTCTTTTCCTATCTTTTTTCTTCCGTCTCCAGTCTCACACCACCCCAGCCAAATGTTGATCTTCTTAGAGAAACAGGGTATCAGTCATTCCGAGAGGTCAGGAGGAGCTGGATGCAAACCCTAGCTACAAACATTTATGAGTTATGACATCTTGGGCTTATCACTGAAACTCTCTAAGTCATATCAATAAAATAGCCATAATATTAACCTTAAAGGATTGTCATAAATACTAGTTGAATCAATATACCATCACTGTCCTTGGCATGGAATAAACACTAAAAATAATGTTAGCTTTATTAGCTAGTGTTGTTCTATTATAGGCAGCTTGAAAGTTTTCCATATGAGGAAGTTTTCCATATGAGAAAGAGATAGCACAGTCAGACTCAGCAAACTATCAATCAGAAGTCCTGCTTTGGGGTTGGGGATTTAGCTCAACGGCTTAAGCGCTTGCCTGGCAAGCATAAGGTTGTGAGTTCGATCCCTGGTACCAAAAAAGAACAAAACAAAACAAAACAAAACCAGAAGTCCTGCTTTGGCATCAAGAACAGGGACGGCAAAGTTAACTTTCATCATGTAAATACCAAAAGGAAGGGAATAAAATTACAAAATTAGAATATAGGGAAAAGAAAAAAATGTTCACAGTTCTACTACTCTAAAAAGATACAGCTTTTAGATAATATTGTGATACATCTTTTTCTATTGTTTCTTAGGAATATTGTGTCTTTTGCTTTTTGTCTCTTAGCATATCATATACATGCTAGGTGTTCATATTTTTACTTTTATGGGTCCTCACCCCTTTTCATGTTATTGACTCTGACTGGAAAGCCTTCTTTTCTCCATCTCTGACACTACAAAGATTTACTGTCACCCAAAGCTAAGCCTATATACCTCTTCTTCCATGTAGTCTCCCATGACCATTTCAGTCAGGAATTTTCCTATGAATTGCTTTTGTATTATTATTATTATTTTAAAGTTTTTTTTAGAGACAGGGTCTCACCATTTAGACCAGGCTGGCCTCAAACTCACAGCAATTCTTTAGCCTCATCCTCCCAAATGCTGAAATTATAGGCGTGTGTCACCATGCCTGGCTGCTTTTGCATTTTATACCTCTCTAAAGATGCCTAGGATATGCTACCTCGTAATAAGGCTATTTACGTGTGGATCCCTCTCCCTTACTAGCTTGCGAATCTTCTGAAGGCAGATTATCTGCCTGTGGTGTCATCAATGTCCTGCAAACCAAAAAGTACTTAGAAATGCTGACTAGATGATAGACCAATGTGATTTAATAAGAAAAAAATATCTCCTCCATGGTTGTTGACACAGAGATATTAAAGAGGCACTTAAACCAGTTTAAGAAGTGTGTCAGAGGAAGGGACACTTGGATATATTCTGAAGACTGACTAGTAGTGAGTGGGGTTAAAAGAGGTGGGAAAATGGAACAGGTAGAAGATGAGAAAAGAAATACATGCTAAGCAGCGAATGACACCATTAGCAAAGATCTAGAAATCAGCAAAGGCATCATAGTCAAGATGACATCTGAGTGAGCCAGCCATTCCCTTTTAGCGTTGCTCAGTATTGTCAACATTCTCACTAAAACTAACAATAATCCCAACTAATAATAATCAGCGTGTGATCTAGCTAGTTAACACAGAGCACAAAATGTCTGTTATCTCCTTTGGCCTCAGGAAATCACTCTATTAATGGACCCTAATGTTGCTTTGCCCTTTTTTCTTTTTTTTTGTACTGGAAATCGAACTCACAATCTTGTGCCTGCCAGGCAGGCACTGTGCTGCTGAGCTACAACCCTGGCCCATACTCTTTTAAAAAAACATGTCATTTCTTTGCGTTTGAAGTCAGCATATTTCAGCTACAGTATTTTGATTTAATTTGTGATATTAGCAGATAGTTTATGAATCAACACTGAAATTTACGAGACTGGGAGATATTTCCTAATTCAGTTGATCTCTAGTACGTAAAAATTATTCCAATGAACACAAATTTATATCTAAAATTACAGGTTAAATATCACTTCCTTTTTCAGGTCTCTTAAATGACATGCTTGATGTCCATGATCCAATGGCACTTTCTTTCAAAGGCACAGCCTGAGATGTCCCCAGGTCTGCATAAAGCTCTATTAACAGGAGTTAGAACCTTGTGCTGATCTTAGTTGTTTTGTATTTGTCCCTCCACTAGGCAAGAATAACTTTAAGAAGACTTTGTTAGTAAAGATACGATAGGTAAAGTGACAGAAACGGGAACAGGGAAACCTACCTAGAAAGGTAGTACTGCAATCAGGTACAGAGTATTAATGATTTTAAGTAAGATGTGATAAGCAGTATGAAAAAGAAAGAGCAATATAAGTTGATTAGATAGAAAAGCAAGACCAAGAAAGACAAGTTTTTTTATGCCATTGTTCATGTAATTCATCACTTTTGTCCTTTATTACTACTTTTCATTTCTACTAGAAAGAGGTGTCAATAAAGGTATTTCTATTCAGATTTGGCTCACATAACACATTTTCATGGAGTATGCCAACACATTTTCATTCATTACCTGTTTTATTTCTTCTGCAGTTTTGTCTTTTACCATTTCAAGGTTAAAGATTGAACTGAGAGTCTTGGAAGAGAAAATACAAAGCAATTAACATCTATAAGTAACAACAACAACAAAAATCCTGCATCTTAACTCTGTCTTTAAGCCTTATGGGAAACAATATCTAAGGACAGTGAAGCAGATCTTCAATTAACTACACTACAAGCATAAGAAAACTGCATACTCAGAGACAATGAACCCACAAATCCACACAGGCTTTCATTGTTTTACTCCTTGGGAGTATCTGTTAGGCTTTCTAGTTGTTCCAACCTCACCAGTAAGTGTTGCAGCTCTTTGCAGCTGGTAAAAGGAGAAAGCTTGGTTGTTACTTTTACTTTAACTGTTATTGTACCAAGGGAAGCTCCTTATCTGTAATTCAAGTGACAAACTGATTTTTATTTGACCTTTTAAACTACTCCCTGGAGAATGAAGAAATTTTACTATATTTTTTAAAAATTTCTTCTAGCATCACCAGGACCCATACTTAAGCTAGAGTCACATTAAGAACACAGAAATTCATATCTCATCTCTATAGTTGGAAAATGACCTTATACAAAACCACTGAATCACAATAAATACATTCAAGTTTGCAGCCCCTCATTATAGATGTCCCATATGACTTCAGACTCGGATCTCAATATTTAGAGACTTACTTTGTCTTTAGTGAATCCTTTGCTCATAGGCTGTTTCTCCAAGGCCTCTGTCTGAAATACATGATAAAAGACGTATTAATCTATATTTATAAGAAAAAGAAAACCAAGCTAGCTATAGTACCCAATCTTATTAATTTTATGCCTGATGACTCACTTTTAGTCAATCTCCACTCTCCAATCTCCACCTTCCACTCTTTATAACAGCTGTACACACTTTTGAAAAGCTACTGTTTATGCAACAACTCTCTAAGATTCTGAAATGCAGAGATAAGAAGATTTTTTTTTTGGGGGGGGTCAGTACTACTGTCTGGTAGTACTGGTAGTTCATCCTATACCTGCCAATGTGAATATGAGGTACTCCTTCCCAGAATTAGATCTGTTTAGGTTGCCTGTGCTTAGCCCACTGACCAACTGACACTGAGTCAAAGAAGGATGAAAAACAGAAAAATGTTTTTGCTAAGACTGTTCTGTATCTCTGACAACATTTTCTGATGGCAGATGTCCTGAGTGGATTTAAGTCTTAACAGTCCCTCCA
Source organism: Hydrochoerus hydrochaeris (assembly GCA_004027455.1). NCBI lineage: Eukaryota > Metazoa > Chordata > Mammalia > Rodentia > Hydrochaeridae > Hydrochoerus > Hydrochoerus hydrochaeris. Next base: position 1,507 of record PVLA01002612.1, on the reverse strand, counting down.
TCAAATGAAATGCTATCTCCAAAAAGGCCAAGAACAACTGAAAGTAACTATTTTCTCTCTTGCTTACTATCTCTGATAGAAGCCACAACCTGGAAATCTTACTTTGATGGCTTCTGATAGTAGGAATGGCTGACATGGTTGAAGTCTTCCATTCAGCCTCTAAATTCAATATGAAGCTTTTAAGCCTGTTGCAGTGGTTGAGGTCTATAATCCCAGCTACAAGGGAGGGGAAAAAAACCAAAGGTTTTCAGAGGTAAAGAAGTCTATATGCAGGACACCTACTAAAGCTAAAAAACACATTCTGTCACTATGTGATTTAATGAATCCAAATTTTTAATAATGATGCCCACGGGACTTGTGCTCACAAATCAGATAAAACCCTGGTGCAGAAAAATTTGTTGGGCAGGATTTAAAAAAAAAAATTATACCTATACAATGTTTTTTATTATTTATTATTACAGCATTCTAAGATAGCTATTCTTTCATAATCAAGCCATCTAAAAAGGAGAGAAATGATTTCATCTTTATACTATTCATCCTTAGGTATACCATGAAAACAAAACCAAACCTTCATTTTAACAGCTACTTTCACCTTTTAATCACCAAGCCTTGCTTGTGTTATTTTCCCATATTTGTTCTTCAAATACATTCTTTGTTTCTATTTTTTTAAAATTTTATTTAAGGGGGGGGAAGCAAAACAGAAGAAAGGGTAGAAACAATACAGAATTTAAAAAAAACAGTAAAAAATCACTATTTGATTCATTACATATTGTCTTCTTGGATATTGTTGTTCAAGTTAGAAAATTAAAGCATATGAAGTGGACATTCAAACAGTGAGGCTGCAAACAGTTCTGTTCACCGATCCAACAAAAACTTAGTAACATGGTTATCAATCCTACACACTTAAGTATACATATAGTTATCTCTTTTAGAGTACTTTCTTTTCCTCTTTTTTTTTTAAAATTTTTTTATTTAAAGAAAAAATTTTGAAACAGAAAGAGGGTAGAAACAATACAAAATCTCAAAAACAAAACAAAACAAAACAAAAAACAAAAATAGTAACCAGTAAAAAATCACTAGTTGATAATTACATACTTTCCTCTTAGATGCAGTTGTTCAAGTTACAAAAGTAAAGTCCACAAAGTGGACATCCAAACAGTGAGACTGCAGTCAGTTTTGCTCATCCATGCAACTAAAACTTTAGCAACATGGTTGTTAATTCCACACACTCAAACATACATGCAGTTATATCCTTCAGAATACTCTCATTTCCTTTGTTTTTCTTTACAATAACTATAATCCATTCTTGTAAACTACTTAGAAGTTCTACACATGTATAAGTCTCTACACATATACCTAGCCTTTCTGTATTAGAGGGAGAAACAAATCAAAACAAGTCAGCAATACAAATTCCTAGAGAAACACGAAATGAAAAGAACATACAAAAACACAACACTAGGTGATCTATGGTAGTCACTATGATGTCTCTTGTTATTTTCAATAAAAT